>JANHFT010001905.1:40075-52205 GCA_032467955.1 Pseudoxenodon macrops | reverse complement strand
CAATCACACTTGGCCAATAAAGAATTCTATTCTATTCTATTCTATTCTATTCTATTCTATTCTATTCTATTCTAGATGGCTTCTTTGACCTCTCTTTCAAACCAATGGTCATCTCTGTCCAAAATGTGAACTTTGCTGTGTTCAAAAGAATGGCTTTTGTTTTATAAATGCAGACTGCTGAATCTTGTCCTAATGGGTTTGTTCTCCCATGTTGTGCCATGCGTTTATGATTTTGGGATCAATTTAATTTACAGGGATGGATTTTCTTGCCTAAATGACCCCTTCCAACTCAATACATTTATTATGACATGGTTTACAATTTGTATGCAAGAACTGCCAGCACTTACGTCTAGAAAATTGCAGGATTCATTTGCACTTTGTATTCTTGGGCATGTTCGTGAGTCCTTGTGTACATGTGTGTAAAATGAGCTTGATTGTGGCTGGGAATCTATTTTCAATAGCAAGTATCTTAAGTAAGGAAAAATAAATACAAAGTCAAAATATTCCCTAGGAAAGTTGGCTGGAAAAAAATGGGTTTATGCGATCAGATTGACTCAAAGTTGATTATATGGTTCCCAGAAATGTTCCCCACCGTATTTCTTCCATCCGTTGTCTTTCTCCATAGGTAGAATTTCTCTATGGTTTAACATATTTTATAGTTTCAAGGTAAAAGCAGTTTACAATACAAAACATTTGTTGGTTTTATTTTTTGTCAAGTCAGTACAGGCAGTTCTCGACTTACGACCAGAATTTTCCCCAAAATTTCGGTTACTAAGCAAGACAATTGTTCAGTGAGTTTTGTTGCACTTTATGACCTTTCATGCTGCAGTTGTTAAGTGAACCACTGCAGCTGTTTAAGTTAGTAACACAGTTGATAAGTGAATCTGGCTTCCCTATTGATTTTGCTTGTCAGAAGGTTGCAAGAGGGGATCATGTGACCCCGGGACATTGCAACCGTCATAAGTGTGAGTCAGTTGCCAAGCGTCTGGATTTTAATCATGTGACCATGGAGATGTTCCAATGGTCACAAGTGTGAAAAATGGTCATAAGTCACTTTTTTCGGCTCCATTGTAACTTCGAACGGCCACTAAACCAATTGTTGTAAATCGAAGACCATTTGTCATTTATAATGCTAAAATAAAGGTAATCCTTGATTTACAACTATTCATTCAATAACTGTTCAAAATTATGACTGTACTTAAAAATGCTCTTCCATTCTGTGCCCAAATGTATGGTGTTGCAGCAGTGGTGAAATCCAATTTTTTTTACTACCGGTTCTGTGGGTGTGGCTTGGTGAGTGTGGCTTGGTGGGCGTGGCTTGGTGGGTGTGGCAGGGGAAGGAGCTCCATTCCCACCCCACTCGGGAGCCAGCCAGAGGTAGTATTTGCCGGTTCTCAGAACTACTCAAACTTTCCGCTACCGGTTCTCCAGAAGCTGTCAGGACCTGCTGGATTTCACCCCTGTGTTGCAGTGCCGCTATGGTCATGTGATCCAAATTTGGGCACTTGGCAGCCCGCCTCCATTTATGAATGCAGGGGTGTCCCCCCAAGTACCTACCTCCACACCCCACACCCATCCCTGCTCGTTTGACTCCCTGCACCCTGCCTTGCAAGGTTGTGTTTGACCTTGGGGGCTGGGGTGGGCGTGGCCAGGTAGGCATGGCCAAATCGACATCACTTGTGTTGGGGGTGCCTGTGGCAGCCGGAGCACTCTGCCAGTGAAAACGGGCTCCCAAGCTCCATTTTCAGCTGTGACTGCCTTCTGCAGACCTCTGCTAGTGAAAACGGAGCATGTGGCCGTCCTAACCTCCGTTTTTGCTGGCAGAGCCACCATGGGCTGGTCCTTCACTGTCTCCAGGGTGGCTCTGTGAGAGTTTGACACCCCCTGTGCTATCTTGAGAAATGGGTGGTGGAGGTTTCCGTAATACTTGCAGACACATTTCCTGCTGGCACATTTGGGGAGCAAAGGAATGCTTGCTGACTTGCTTTATGAGGTCGGTTGAGAAGCCACATGGAGAGGGTGGGGGGGACCAGATGGGTAAATGAATGCTTGCTGAAACTTCCCAAGGCATGGTAAGCAGCTGCAGAGCCATGCAGTTCTGGCGCTGTTTGCCACCCGACAAAGCTGTCCTGAATCCGCTTCCAGGCCCCTCAATGGATGGGAGTTCAGAGGAGGAGGGTGAATTTGAGTCAGCAGAGGAAAACATGGAGCCGAGTGTTGGTCAGGAGCGGAGCTCAGAGAGTGCTAGCCTGACAGGGCAGTTTTTGCTGGATCCATAAGATGAGGGACAAGCTGAGCTTGAGGGAGGCGATACAGCTGTAGCAAGTTGGCCAGGAGGCTCCAAGGACCAGGAGCAGCTGCTGCCCCTTAGCAATAAGGAGGAGGTGGAGTCCACACCTCATCTTGATCCAAGGACACAAAGAGAGGAGACAGGCACAATGCTGGTCAGCTAGACTTCTCGCAAGGAGGCAACTTTGCCTGGCATTGCCTATTAATCCTACCCTGAGGACTTAAGTGTTACTGGAGTAACATGCCCAGTTCCGTGCCTTGTGCATTCATGCTGTTTTATCCTGACCAATCCGAATTGTGGACTGCTTTCTTGAACTTCATGTGTGCCCATTGGACTCGGTTACCCAGTGACTCTGAGTTGAGCTTGGAATCGGCACCTGCACAACAGGGTGTTTTCCAAGGACCTCTTTTGGGAGGGGGGTTGAATAAACACCCGTAGAACTCTTGCATCGTAATACACCCGTGGGGCTGGGGGGAAGTGGGGCAGTACAAAGGCAGGGTGTAGAGTGGCCAGAAGAGAGGAGTGATGGGAGAAGAGATAGAGGGAAGGAGTTGAAGCGCCCCCTGTGGTTGAAGTGCCCCTGTGGCTACCAAGCACCCACATTTTGGTCATATGATCATGGGGGTGCTGCAAGGAACTTAACTTTAGGTACATATTGTAAGTCAATTTTTCAGCATGATTGTAACTCTGGTGATTTAAATAATGGTCGTAAGTTAAAGACTATCTGTATTGCCTTGTTAGGTCCGCTTTGGGTCACTGTGAGCGAGTGCCGGCAATATAAATTTTCTAAAATGATAAATAAATAAATAAATCCTGGCTGACCACTGTGTTCTCTTGATTTCACTGACATTGTTTTCATTGTTTTAATGTGTGGCTAGCCATTATTGCCAGCCATGTGCTGCCAATGAAATGCAAATGTATGTGCAAGTATCAGCATTTCTTGATTTGCATTATTTAATATGTGAAGCTTTGTTCTGTCACCAAAATCATAAATGCAAAACACAGCTGAAGAATTTAAAAAAACACTAGGTTTGAACTTTAGCATTTGAAGACTATTGGAAATTTGTGATCAGAAACGAGACAATACCACGGTTGGAATAGCATATTAGATATTGTTGTGACTTTCATTTACTGCATAATAAAATAACATGTAAAATTTACATTTGATAATCAAAAAAATTAAAAGCAATTAAAATCTTTGCGAGATTTCTTAGTTTAAAAAAATGTTGGAAAATATCAGCTTTGACACATCAATAAGAAAGTAATGTCCTGCTCCTAATTACCAAGACTTGAAAATATATATTAAAAATTAAGATATGCCATTTGGTATTAGCGAAAACTGGAGCTCCTAAAAAGCCATGCATTCCAGTTGTCACTTTGAACTTTGAAACAAAGGCTAGATTGTAAAAGCAGTTTATATAAAGTATTATGAAATACTCCACCTGGCATTTTTATGACCTTATTAAACAACATTCAAGGAGTATAAATTATATGCAAGGAAAATAAGTAGGTTCTTTGACTTGAATTTAATATCAGTTGCATGTGTGTTACTTTCAGGGAGGACATCTTTTGCAGAGAAAAGGCCCTTAATATTTTTGTTTTCTTGCCCTACCAGTTAATGTCATGTGGAAATCATAAATGTCATCTGTCATTTAGTTCACTGAATAAAATTATAATCAAATCATTTGAGGTAATGGCCTAAAGGTGTTAATTTAAATTCAAAGCATTGTTGCTCAGAGGTGGCTTTTAAATATTTTACTGCCGGTTCGCTCAGGGGCACGCTGTGGTCACGTGCACGCTTTGTGCACTCTGTGCGCATGCACAGTGCTTTTAAAAAGCACTGATGCTTTTTAAATCCAAGATGGCAGCATCTATGGCGCCCGCGAAAGAACCGGCTTGGGAGCGTGGCAGGCCCGGGTTACTAACAGTTCTACTGAACCATGCCGGTAAGTTACTAACGGTTCGGTAGAACTGGACCAAACCGTTAGGAACCCACCTGTGTTCTTGCTTATGTTAAAGCCGCATTAATTTCCCACATGTACAAGATGAACAAGCATCTATAGTTCCAAAAGGCCATTGCTCCTTGAAGAGTAGGAAATTCTGAGTTTCCTGCCCTCTACTTTTTCTTTTAGTAAGAACTTCAACATTGCTATTTGTTTAAGGTTTCTTAGATAGTAGGAATGGGCCTGGGAGGTTGGGAGGATGAGCTAATGATTTGTAATTTATAATTGTAATAATTATTGAGAGAATGTGATTTCTTAGGTCTCCATTTGGTGTTTTGGGACTGATAGTAAATCCATTTTAAATGATCTGTGAACACTATACAATTTTAACAAGGATAACATTTAAGACATAGTTTTTTTCACATACACAAACTTCATTCTGGAATTTGGATAGCAGCTTATTTACTACAAAACCTCCCCAATTTGACATATTGTCATTAAACAAGACTTCTAAAAAGCTATGATAACTTTAGTTATCTGATATCTCTAGTATCTTACCATTTTACTTTTGTAAAAGATGTTTCAAAGCAGCCTTCAGTTCTGCCATGAAAGTTGTCCAAGGACCTCTGGTAAAATGAATTCAGATGTCTTCCTCCCCACCCACTGGACTAATAAAGACCACACTATGTTCCCTTTGAAATCTCTCTGCTGGAGAACAGCCATTTAATTTGCAGGGAACGTATCGGCATATGGGATGGTCAGAATTTTATGGTTCATCCATCTGTAACTTCAGAGTGTCTGAAATTGGTCTCTGGGTACCACTAACATCAGGTGTGGTCTACTGCAAGAGACTTGATATTGATTACATCATCTCTCGGTTCTTGATGAACTGTATTTTATCATTTTTTAATCTGTAAGTATGGAAAAATGATATGAAGAAGGTATCAGACAATTTTAACCTTCTGTATGAGGACTTTTTGTTAGAAGATATGAATAAAAAGAGAGAGAACAATCTTTATTAAATAAAAGTGATCTATTTTTACTATGGATCTTTTCCTGAGTTATTATTGCACATTGCAAATTCTTAGAAAACTGACAAAATGGAACACAGTTTTTTTAAAAATACTATACTGTTACAGGGCTTACTTTTTCCCTTGCAATCGTTTTAACATCAAGTATTGTGTAATTCATTTATTTATTTGGCACTCAAGGTAGCACACAGAGTACTCCTCTCTCCAATATTAAAAGAATAACCCTAACTCTTTGGTAGATTGACCTGAGATAATACTCCAACTAGTCCAAAAGTAGGTGCTGAGTTTCCATGGCTGAAGGTGCAGAAGTAGTGAAACTTCCCAAAAAATGTACCATGCCCTCTTTGAGTATGTTATTTAGTTCAGATCATGAAATGATCGAATAAAATAGTTGAATTTTAAAACAAATGGAATAAAAGACTGGTCAATCATACATTATGCTAAATCAAAGAGTACCATCCCTTTTTTGGGCCCCAGAACTCGCAACATAAGGAAAAATATGGGCATTTTTTGTAATTTTGAGGTCACTTTAATGCAGGTAGTTATTCAAAGCATTCGTGCTGCTCTCTTAAAACTCCTGAAGCCCACCACAAAATGGCCTCTTAACCTACCCATCTTTGAAGTGGAAGCCTGACATGTAATTCTGGTTCAGCTGCATTAACTCACTGTTGTTTTCCAAGTCACATTTGATTTACAAACGCTTTGTGGCTTGTGACCTGCCTATCCCAATATGTCACTAACTAGAAGAGCAGCTCCTCAATTAAGAGTCACTTAGGATGTGATGCCACCCAGAAAAGAGCAAGAAATAATTAGTCCAGGGTCTTCTTAGAGATGGCACCATGCTGTGAAATTCTTTTCCCCTTGAGGTAGAGCCCTTGTCCTCCTGGCTGCATTTAAAGCAAATGTGAAAATCCACATTGTAAATTAGCCTTTTCTTCTTGATTGGAACCTTATATTTGTTACTCACATATTGATATCGTATTTAATAAATGTGTTACTCAACTCATTTTATGTTTCATCAAATGCAGATTTAACTACTTATCTTGTGTTGCCAGCTATCTTTGTGAAGATAGAATTAGGACAATAAATCAATGGTTCTGAGATTTTTCTAATCTCTAGCCAGTTTATATAAAGTGCAGCCTTCTGACGTCCTCTTCAGGTACATTCTACACACTTTTGAAATAGTTGTTGTCTTACAGATTCAACTCTGATTGTGATATTTCACCATCATAAGTTGTGTTAGTCTGATGGATCCAGCTGAGGAAGGCTAGGCAGAAATCATAGTTCTTTAAAGGTAGGTCAATGAAACCGTCCATATCACTTTTGCTACTTCTCCTTGGTATAGATATATTTTCATTTCTGCATGGCTATGCAGGAAGAAACCCTCCCAAAGTTCATAGATGCTAACCACACTTGCTTGGCTACTACAAATGCATTTTTGATATTGATGTTCTTCAGATAGTCTAACACTATATCACCCATCATCCCCTATCAGCCTAACCATGTCTCATATCCTGTTTTTCTTTTATTCTGATATTGTAGGAGGTAGTGCCAAATGGGGGAAAGCTATTTAATAAAGATTAGATTTATACAGGAGGATTTGTCATGTTGATAAATCACCAGAACTTAACATTTAAGCAGAAAATGGACTTCAGACTGTGCCCCAACAATTTTCCTCACTACCCAAAAAACAAAACAAAAATTCCCCTAGGAATAATAAAGGAGAGTAGGAGAGAGGAATGCCAGTCTGGTATAATGGTTAAGCAGAAAATGGACTTCAGACTGTGCCCCAACAACAAAGAAGAGTAGGAGAGAGGAATGCCAGTCTGGTATAATGGTTAAGGCACCAGACTAGAAACTGGGAGTTCTAGTCCCATGGAAGGTATGAAGCCAGCTGGGTGACCTTGAGCCAATCATTCTCCCTCAGCCCTAGGAAGAAGGCAGTGACAAACCACTTCTAAAAAACCTTGGCAAGGAAATTGTAGAGAGTTATCTAGGCAGTCTCTAGGAATTTAAAAAAACTGACTTGAAGGCATCCAGAGAGAGAGAGAGAGAGAGGTTGCCTTTCAGACTACACCTGTCCTGCAGGCATCTCAAAGAAAAAGCAGGGGCTGCACACTCCCACCATCTGCTCTTTGCATTGAAGTGAGCTGCAAATTGAAATTCCATTGCAGTGTTTTTCGGATTCAGTTGAAGCAAGGAGACCGTCAGAAATCCTCTTTAAACTCACCCTTATCCAAACAGGAAGCTGACCCCTGACCCCCGGATGTAACTGAACACCAGTGGAAATTTCATTATCCTGTTTCAGTTGTACTAAGTGAAAATTAATTGTGTAATTATCTGGATGTGTAAAGGTTTACAAATGTGCCTGTTACGTTATGTAACTCGTTAGGGATATGGTTTTGAACTGAGGCAAGATTCTTGTATTTTTTTTAAATGGAAAAGATGTTCATAAATTCTTTTGATGGATGTGCACTAAGGATGTCTGAACAAACTTTGATAATGACAAAGGAACGATGCTGCACTGAATATTAGAACAGGATTCTTTCTCTACATCTGGTTTGGGAAAGAGTTTTTGATGTTATGAAATAGATTATGAACATATTAAAGACACAGCTTCACAAACCACAATTTATGTGATATTTAATGCTTTACCAATCAAACAAAAGGCCATTATCTTGATATTTATGTATGTACAGGCATTAAAGGAATAATAAAAATAATAATAATACCATAGTTTAGCAGCTATGCATGATTGCAGCACAGTCCAATTATGTATTTAAATGTCTAATGCTCATAAATTAAGGAATAATATTTTATTACTTACTCTCTGTAGTCTTGGGAATTACAAAAATTACCAGATTACTTGCATTTCAAAGGTACTGTGCTGTTTGGATAATAGGATACCGGGATGAAAGATGCAGTTTGAATCATTCCGCACAAGGCTTTGAGAAGGCATATTCCCTTTCAACAGCCAGCATCTTAATTAAATAGCCTTTATTTACTCAAAAGGAAAAGTGGTGGTGGTGGTGGTGTGTGTGTGTGCGTGCATGTGTGTGTGTGTGTAACAAAGAATTCTGAACTTGGTACCTATTTGGAGAGAAAACATCAGCTGATTCTTGATATAACTGGAAACTACAGTCATCAAGAATGTGACTTGCTGCTATGGTAAGTGAAGAAATGGCTTAGTAAAAATGTAAAGCAGAAGTGAAATATTTGAGATTTCTCTCTTTAGAATGATATGATAAGGGGCGTGCATGTATTCATAATCGTGTTTATATCTTTTATCTAATGCATGATTATAAATAAATAAAATATGCTTTGTCAAATTAAAGCAGTTGATATAATCATCAGTTCCACTTAACGGCATTTTTTCCTAGTCCTAAATCATCCATTTAAAACAAGGACACATATGAAAACAATCAGTGAAATTTGCTTTAGATTAAGGCTGAATCTCAGCATAGAGGTGACAGAGAAAGTGGTCAGTCTTTAAATGCCCCATTGCAATTTTTCAATAGTTTGAAATGAGGTGGATAAGAACTTTTCTCATTTATTTGGGTTTTAAAAAAATAGAACACTGCAAAATATATTCCTCCATGTATTCCAGAATGGTCCAGGCCTCTCTGTTTCTTTTATGCATTTCTATTACCCTATTCTCTAGATCCTCATCATCAACTTCCTCCATTACAGATCTCCTATACACTATCTTCTTCGTACATCAGATACGTTCTTGGACCACATTAGAAGAAAGAAAAGAGATAATATAATAATAATATTTAATTTAATTTAATATTTAATATTATATAATTTATGTGATGTCATGTGATGTCATGTGAGGTGAGGTTATATTATATTATAATGTTATGTTATGTTATGTTATGTTATGTTATTATTATATATTATTATATATTATTATAATATATTATATTATTATATTATTATATATTATTATATTATTATATTAAGAGTCTGAAAAGAAAGATGTAACAATATCCTCTTTATCTAGAAAAATAACTACTGTAAAAGTATGAAAGCCACTGAAATGTCCAGGAGAATGAACCCAGTTCCTCATGATGAACACACAACAGATGTGTCATGGGAACTATGTGGCATGAGTTCCATCATCAAGACTGGATCCATGGGCCAAATAACTTCTCAAAAGTGCTGAGATATATTTGATTATTTTAATCCAGGAGCTTTCAGCACTTATTTAAAACTTTTGGGAACTTTCTTCCTTAAAAAGTCAAAGGCACGTCTCTCCCTGAGACTTTCCTGAGTCCAACAATAATGGACAACCACTGCCATCTCCAACTTTTACTTTCTTAGGAATATTAGAGCAGGTAAGAGGAATGTCAGCAACAAATTATCTAGGTGAGAAGTATTCTCTGGACTCTTGGATGTCCAAAATCAGTATTGGGGTAAAAAGTGCTTTAGTTGTTCTGGTGAATTACCTTCATCAGGACCTGACTAGAAGAAGTACCACTCTCCTAGTCCTTTCAGACTTTTCAGTTGCATTCAAGGCCATCAATCATGGTACCTTGCTAGGCTGCCAAAAAGGGGCGGGGTTTGGGAATTCTTTTGACCAGTGGTTCTGCTTTTTCCTCTGCGGGAGTTCCAGTCAGTAGGGGTGAAAAGAGGTCAGCCAGATGGTTGCTCCCTTGTTTTGCAACGTCTACATGAAACTGCTGGGAAAGGCCATCTATCAGTTCAGGGTGAGGTATTATCAATATATCTTCATGCTGAGCCAAGCTGGAAATGTGATGGAAGTCTTGACCTGGTGTCTCAAATTTGCAGGGGACTGGTTGGGATAAAACAAGCTGAAATCAAACTCTTCTAAGACAGGAGAGGCATCTTGTACTGCTTGTCCCAAAAATTAACTGGCTTTCTGTCTGCTTCCTCTTTTACTCTGGAAATGGTGGCACTCCCCCTGAAGGAGCAAGCATGAAACTTGGGAGTTTTTTTCTGGACTCATAACCGCTGTTAGATTTGCAAATTGAGAGGAGAGCCTTTGTCCAGCTTCCATTGGTATAGTTGTGGTGATGGTCCTTCTAGAAAGAAAGGCCTTGATTATACATAGTAATGCATGCCCTTCTCACCTGAATGTTAAATTATTGCAATTCTCTTTTCATGGGACTGCCCATGTGGCAGCATACCTGCTAACAGGAAAGATTCAATACTACAGGCTCTACATTGGTTTCCAACAGCATTTTGGGAACAATTCAAAATGCTGATTTTAACCTATAAAGCCCTTTATAAGTTGGTCACAAGCGCCTTAGTCGCAAGTGCCTGAAGGAGAACAGTCTCCTTCAGTAGAAGTTTCCTGCTATCATTCTTTTCTAGAGAAGAGATGTTTAAGGTCTCCTACTCTGTTCAAGAGGTTGGTGGATCAGAGGCAACATGTCCTTGCTGCTACTCTTGCACTTGGGAATAGGTTAGGTTGGCACTGACTTTGAAGTTATTTAGGAAGGCTGTTGTTGCTCCAGATTGCTTTTGATGTAATTGCTGCCATGGGCATTGTTTGGCATTGGATATTATTGTCTACATTGTTTCTTGTTGGCTTGGGGTTGTCTTTGTTGTTATGTGCAAACCATCTTGCACATACACAGCTGATATAACTATTTCTGAAAAGAAGAAAGTCTGATTCATTGATGTTGCTATGCTGAATTATGCTATGAATGAGGGGGGGAAATTGGGAAAAAATATGAAATAATGAGAACTTGCAGAACAAAGTTGAGCACTTATGGAAAAAGAAATCTGCTGTTGTACCCATCATGATTGGAACAAAATGTAAAGGATTCCCTTAATAACTGGGAAAATTGAATTTATAGGATCTGAACACCCTAAAAAAATCAGGCTGCTAGGAACTACCTATATTCTCAGATGCTACCTTAATAATTCTTACATCCATCATTAGGACTTGAACTATTAAATTTCAGCCTGTACTACCCTGAATCTAATTGTAGATTATCTAACAACAACAACAACAACAACAATAATAATAATAATAATTCCCCAGTGTGTCACTACCTTGATGTGGTTATGGGGATTATGAGCTCTGAAGAAATTGAGAGATATGCCAGAGATGCAATCATACTGAACAGATCTCACCAGGGGAGTCAGATGAAGAGTGTCTCTTCCATAAAAAAAATGGTGATAGAAACAGTGCTAAATTTTTTAGAACAAATAGAGCAATATGGAGAGATTGCTGGATTGAAAATCAATAGAGAAAAAATGAAAATGATAGTGAAAAATATGACAGAGAAACAAAAGAGAAAGGTGGAGGAGAAAATTAAATATTTGGTTATATACTTAACATTAAGATGCATAACAATAAAAGAAGATAATTACTATAAGTTGAGATCGCAAATGGAAATAGATTTGGAGAAATGGAAAAATTTGCAAGTGTCATTAATGGGGAGAATAGCCTTAATTAAAATGAATATACTACCAAGGATATTATACTTATTCCAAACAATTCCTATAAAACTGGAGAAAATTTTATTTGAATCTTTAAATAAAATAATAGGGAGATTTATTTGGCAAGGCAGAAAATCAAAAATCAAAAGGAGACTATTACAGGATATAAGATTAAGAGATGGTTTTGGACTACCAAACTGGGAAATATACTATCACGCAGCGGTTCTAACATGGGTAAAGAAATGGATTTTATTGAGAAATATTTATTGACGCTGGAGGATCATGATCTACAATTGGGCTGGCATGCATTTTTATGGTATGGAAAAAACAGAATTCATCAATATTTTCAGAAACATTATGTAAGAAACAGTCTATTAGCAGTTTGGGATAAAGTAAAAGAGAAACATTATATGGGGATCCCAATGTGGTTTTCAACAATGGAAGCACTT
>JANHFT010001905.1:29530-39975 GCA_032467955.1 Pseudoxenodon macrops | reverse complement strand
ACTGGCTCCGTGACGTCACCAGCGGCCTACTACCTACTCGGTAGAACCGGTCCGAACCGGTAGGAACCCACCTCTGTTATGTAATAACATACAGTGGAATTCAGGTGTTATAATTTCTGTCAATTTCCTCCTTCCTTCCTCACCCAGCCACGCTCCTACTGAATAAGTAGCATTCCTTTATTCATCTGTTGTGATGATTCTCAGCTCAAACATTAAGAACCATCTCTATCTGAAGTAGTGAGACTGTTATTGAAGATGATGATTCTCATTATAACATATAGATTGTTACTGACGAGTCAATACAAAATGCTTGCATCTACCACTGTTCGTTTTTTAACAGCATTGTTAAAATTATTAAAGGGCACTGGCTGTTTTAAATATAGATCGTGGTTGTGATTGTGGCATTATTTAGTATCATAAAGCAGAAAGGTTGGCTTAAGAAATAGTCTTTCCAACTTTAATCAGATGTCTATCTAGAATAGATTTTCTGGAGCTGCCTAGAGATATGAATGGATAGTAACAAAGAGTATCTTTCACTTTCATCAATTTCATATGATTTTGAGTAAATAACTATTTGGGATCTGTTATATATTTCTGAGCTCTGTCAAGTCAAATCAATCACTGAATTCACTGGAACCTAATCTCAAAAAGAATGCAGCCTTTCTAACCAGTCTGTTATTATTTTCAATCTATTATACATTCCATTGTATAACAAAGCATGATGTCTTTCTAGCATTTATTTTACCAGGGTAAAAGCAAAGCCAGTTTTAATGAAGAAAATTATCTAATTCAGGTAACAAAAGTAATAATACTGACTCAGAATTCAAACAGCCAGTATTTCAATAATCCGGTTCCCCAACTGTGACATAAACATGCCACTAAATTCAATATATGTTTGGTTTCTCTGGGTGGAAGAGTTCATAGTTGTAGTCTGACTAACATCACATTGATTGTAAGTGTTAAATTGGCAGATAAGGACACCTTAATATACCATTCAGACAAAAAACTGGGCACTTAACAAGTATAGTAAATAAATAATGTACACACACTCACATATACATATATTCATGTCCTTTTTTCAAGTAGAAATTAGGTATGTATTTAGTTTAATTCAAATCTAGTATAGCTCTTTCTGCTTACCTCAGTCTGAAACTATATTACTATTATTTGTTTCTGCAGTGTGCTTTATGTTTCCATTCTAGCCTATCACTCTGGTACTTCTTGATACTCTTCCATCCAAATAGTAACCCTCCCCAATACTGCTTAGCATCTTAACTCAGACTATATATGCCAGGTGCTGCAACCAATCAAGGCTTTTATTATTTAATTGCCTACAGCTGAATTAAATTTCTGCTGTAGCTACAGATGAATGAAAGTTAAATGCTTTCATGTAAATCAATTTAATTTTATGCAACTTAATGAGACTGTAGGGCTTAACCATCTTAGTGGTTTGCGGAGTAAGAATGTAGAATTATAATGAATTGATGGTTATTTTTTTGTGGGCTTTGACCTGCATTTTATTTAGGTTCATTATTCCCCTATATCCTTATTTCTAAAATATAGAGTTTCTTGTCTAATAACTAAATCCCCAAGGGTTCTTTCAACTCAAAATATAACTGGACTAATTTATTTGATTTAGAGCAGGGTAGCCAAACACTCAAGTTCTCAAAGTATTTAATGGGCTTTCCTGACAGGCTGAGATGCTCCAAAATGCAAACACTCCAAATAAATAACTAGGCAAACTCGAGCCTCTCTAATTATTAAGTCTCTGAAATGTGATTTGAAAGATAAGACACAGAGACAAAATATTTACACTGGGGAGGAAGAAGGGGGAAACAAGGATTAAAGAACATGTAGGTAAATCACCCAGAAAACATAAAATGGTACTCTGTGAGCTAAGGGGACAAACTGAGCTTATCGAATCAAAAAGAAAATTAAAGATTTTCTTTATATATGACATAGGGGAGTTGTGGGATACCTCTTTAGATTGCTTTGTTCCAGATTGAAAAAAATATTTATTGCTTTTTTCCAGATTTCTATGAGTTCCTAGAGTTCTGTTCCCAAGACTGGGATTACTAATTACAGGCCTGCTATTAATTTCTAAATACAAGATCTATTTGGTTTGGTTTGTGATTTTGTATGTGTGCGTATGTGTCTTTGTTAGAACCTCTAGAGTCCCCATTCAGAACCTGGTAAAAAGAAATAAGCTTGCAGAATATTGAAGGATCACCCCAAGCTTTTTTTTTTAATAGTTTAATTTAATTTAATTTATGGAAGGGTCATTTTGCTGTGGGAACTCAGAAACCAGGGGTGAAATCCAGTAGGTTCTGGAGAACTGGTAGCAGAAATTTTAAGTAGTTTGGAGAACCGGCAAATACCACCTCTGGCTGGCCCCAGAGTGGGGTGGGAATGGAAACTTTGCAATACCCTTCCCCTGCCACGTCCACCGAGCCACACCACACCCACCAAGCCATGTCCACAGAACCAGTAGTAAAAAAAAATTGGATTTCACCACTGTCAGAAACCCATTCTGATCTTCCAAAATTGGTCAGAGATTTACTAGTATATTATATCTGGGTCTTTCTCTGCAAACATTTTTTTTTTAGCAAATACATATTGAGAATCGTAGCCACTATCTATTTTGTTACACCCCACCTGAAGTATAGTAGACACTGTGTTCATGACAGCAACGTGCAGTAGAAACTTAGGGAGGTACCTTTAAAAAAAATCAAGAACACTACTCAGTTAAATGGGTGTGTATGCCCAGGAGAAGAAAGTAAACAGGAGAAAAGAGAAACGCCAGAGCAAAAATAAATAGGATATCATTATGTCATGCACTCCATAAATAATTTGATTAAAAATTAAATATCTGAGACCCTGGGCCAGTCACTGTCTCTTACCCCAGCCCACCTCACAGTTGTTGTTGTGGGGAAAATAGGAAGAAGGAGTATTAGGTATGTTCACTGCCTTAAATGATTTATAATATGGTTCTTTCAACCTGAACATGAATGCTTATCATTTGTCAGTTTCATTCTGTTATTCCTAAGAGACACCTAGAAACCTTATCAAGTGAATTGTCTCAGAAAGTTGGCAGCAAACCACTCAGCCAGATTTCATTACTAAATTAGTGGCAAATGGGGAAGGAGGCAATGCACATTTCTCAGCTTTGCTACAAGTGGCTATGCATGGAGTAAGTACCAATCAAGCAAAGAAGAAAGTCCTGTGTATCCCCCAAAAAAGGTAACATGAAGAACACATAGGAGATCCTATCTCAATCCATCACCCACAAGTGGATGTCATCCAGATACTATCTTGAATGATAACTTCTTTCACATCTATCCGGGACAATGAGCTAAACTACTCAGAAGTCATACTAAAAATATTTTTTAAATAATTTGGGATATACAATTATTTCTTCTGACATTTCACTATCTCAACATTTAGCCACACCAAATTTCAAAAGAATAAAAATATTTAACATTTTTGGCTTTTCCTTCAAGTGCCGCAGTGGTTAAGAATATAATATTGCAGGATAACTCTGCCCACAGCCGGAAGTTCAATCCTGACAGGCTCAGGGTTGACTCAGCCTTCCATCCTTCTGGGCCCTCATTTTACCTTCTGGTAAAATGAGGGCCCAGATTGTTGGGGCATTATGCTGACATTTATAAACTGTTCAGAGAGTATTGTAAAGCACTATGGAGCAGTATATAAATCTAAAACATTTCTTGTTCTCTCTATTCTGTGGTAGCATTATGATTCACAGTCAAATGTAGGTGTTTTTCAGTCTATGAATATTGATCCATGTAACACACACACACCTTATTTTTCACTGCTGTTTTTCAAATCACCAACATTTTTATTATTTTTGCAAGTGATTGAAGCACACAGATTATGCATCCCATGCATTGCTTACCTAGCTTTGTGTAGTATATCTAGCATCCAACATTTGTTGTGACCATTTTATTTGTTCCAGTTTGTAAATCATGATACTCCTTAATGATACTTTGAGTAACTTGGTCTCATACTGCTAGCTTACGGAGTTCTGACTGGACATGTGGGCAAAATTATATGCATCACATACATATGTCAAAGCAGAAATGGGAATGAAAGTTTTCATTTTTAATGATGGATTGAAAGTCAGTAATCCTTTACCCTTCTCTAAATTTTAGAATGCAATCTACCTTCTAAGAAAAAGTTTTTTTTAATGTGCATACATGAAAATAATGTAACATATATTATTATGTCATTTATACTGTATAAAATTACAAACAAAAATGCATATTTTTAGAAAATGAACATACTAATTATAACTATCCTTTTAAATAAACAAATAAAACTCTCATGTGAGTAGAGTTGAATTACATTTATAAATGGAAATTTGAAATACGACAAGGAAATCACAATAGTGTATTTATCCACCCTAACACAAATACATATTTAATACTGCCTGAAGTAATAATCATAATTTATTAAATTTATATGCTACCTGACATTTCTTACCCATACAGAAATTACACGGGGTTATATAATAGATAATTTTGGCTATGCAATTTTTAAAAAATTATTTGCCAGTAATTAATTCCTGTACACTTCAGGGTCAAAGTTGCCTGTTTTATCTCTCTCAGAGATGATGAAACATAGATTAAAAGAGCTAAACAATTTAGAGAAGTGTGGGGGAATATAATCTTGTGACAATTAGAGCACTTAAGTACCCTACTGACAGCTGTGGTGAAAACCAGTAAAATTACACTTTGATGAAATTAGAAAAGTTCCTGTCTTTTTTATCCCTACTCAAATAAACTTACATGCTTTGTATCACTGGCTAGTTCATTGGGGAAATTAATCTTTCTGGTAACATAGACATAAAACATAGCTTTAAATATTTATATATGATCCTTTCAGTTTGCATTTTTGAGTGGCACAGAATTTGAAATTCTTACACATGGAAACAATGCTAAATCTTCAATTACTCATAAAAAGCAAACTCCCTTTTAACTGTTCAATTAAAGTTCAAGTGGCATCAGGTTCAGATGCAGGGGTATTTATTTTACTTCTGCATGATGCCCAAAAAGATAGATTGCAATGTTGGTGCTAGGTAAGGCTATTTAGGAAGAGAATGCTGTAATCCTGGAGCCACAGGTGAGAAGATTCCTTCCTAATTGAATAATACATTTCTAGTACAACAGACAACCAAAGAAGAAGGAAATCTTGATATCAAAAGAAAGCCAACACTATTAATCATGCTATTAACTGGGACAAGCAGAGCCACAAATATTACATTGCATTACTACTTGTTCTGCTTATGCAGTTCTATGATGGAAAAATGTAGCAGTTTGCCAAAGCAGTAACGAAGGTTTGGTACTTTGAGGAATTTGAACCCAGATAACCAGTGCTCACCGCCAACCCTCATCTTTCCGAGCCCCAGGCTGCCTTAGCATCCGATGGAGCAAATGGAAATAGTTTTGGTTTTGCTTTGAGTTATTTATTCCTAGCACTGAAGTGGAGCACACAATCATGTCTCCCAAGGAAGAGTGAGTTATGATCAAAATGCCGTTTTGGAGAAGGAGACCGTTTCTCATTTAAATAAAAAAATACAGCTGCCTCTTGAAGTCTTTTAGTCTCAAACACCAAAGCAGCTGTCCTGAGAGTATACAGTAAGGGTATTTTCACATTAAATTGTGATTGTTTACTTTTTCCCATTTCTAAGACCACTGTGTTCTGGTACAAAGAAGAGGTCTTCAAATGCCAATGGTCAGTCCCAAAGAAAATTTGTATTCCAGTGAAGAATAATTGATCCTGTTTCTGCCAGCACTGTGCTTTCTTTGGTTTTTGTCCTGGGTGACTTAAGGTGATTAAAGAACAAATGTTGCTCCCAAAAAAGGGAAGGTTCAAAGGAAATCTGCATGCTGGCTGAGGAATTCTAGGAGTTGAAGTCCACAAGTCTTAAAATTGTCAAAGTTGGGGACCCCTGCTTTATAGCACTTCACATGTAGACCTTAGAATTTTAGGACATTAAAACTGAAATTTAAGGGCTCCTGGAAAAGGAAATAAAATACGATTTACTGTCAGTAAAGTGTGGTTATTACCCAACTAGGTAACATCTTCAATAGTTTGGTAATGAAACGTCTGCAAGAAGACGACCAAAACTCTCTCCCACAGTTTTAACTCGGACCTACAAATATCCTCTTCTGTTAGTCTAAAAGGAGCTGAAGGCTTTAAGATCAGCCTACAAAATCCACATTCTTTGGATGAGTTGCTGAGTGACCCTTTCAACACCCCAGTTCGTATTGCGTTAGACTTTATCAAAACAACAGGCATATACAGATGGATAGTGAGAAAGGGATGTATAGCCCATATTCTGCCTATATAAAATATGTAGTATGACATCTGATGAGTATGATGCAAAACATGTATGTCTGAACAAGTTATGAAGCATTCATTGATTTCAAGTGAACCTTTGAAAGCTACCATCAAATACACAATTCCCTACATGTGTATATTCAGCCAAATGTAAGAGTGACCGTTGACATATGGGTCCCATGTAAAATATTCCCGTTTAAAAATATAGAAATGCTATTGAGAAAAAAGAAACTATAGCAGCAGAATTCAGTGACTAAAGCTTTGAATGTTTAACTAAAAGAGGTAACCGTTCAAAAATGTCTTTAAAAAGGATCATCCTGTTTGGAAACTGCTTCTGAATTTTGTGCTTGAGGTAGGAAAAAAATTGAAACTTTGATTTTGGGTTTTGCTGATTAGATAAATGTGTTGTTATAGAAATGGTGAGTATGTATTCAATATGTACAAGTAAAAAAAGCTATAATAATATTATTTTAGTCTATTGCAATGAAAAGAATTAGACGTCAATTTTTCCCTCCCCCTATACTATACTCTCCTTTTCCTCTCCTCAGTTTCCTTCTATTTTCATTTTTATTTGTATTTCATATTCTGATAAGTTTAATTAAAAAATTCTCATGGAAGTTTAGTAGCGAACAAAGGAAAGGGAAGACATTAAAAGAAAGTTAGATTCTTTGATAGAAAAGAGAAGAGGATATAAACGAAGAATGCCTTAGGCTGCCATCGCCTGGTGATTCCAGGGAAAAACCCATGATTATCTATTTCTCTTTCACGATAACTCAACAAAGTACCTCCTCCATCTCCTAGTTTGAATGTTTCCATTTCTTTTCACGCAGGAGTTTAAAAGTACTAATTCCTCTCCTAGAGAAGCGTTCCAACTGCTTTGAAATTTGAGTGTAGTCGATTTTTCATTTACAAAAATCAACGTACCTTTGTAACGTATAGTGTATGTTAAGGAACCCCACCAAACTTTTGAAAAAGACAGAAATACCAGAAAGGAGATACTATCACAGGCACAAAGGTACATAGTAACAAGAGGAAACAATATATTATTTGCAGTTATAATAATAGTAAAAACTGTGATCATGCGTGCAAAATCCACAATAACTCAGGTATATATCTTTCTATAAATACCTAATCTGGGTATGAAAATTGACTGTCGCTAATATTGTGGGAGACACTAAATAATGTGGCTTTTAAATAATTTTTGTAACCAGAGAGAGCATTTACTAATGGTGGTGGAAGTATTATTTTAGATTATTGAAGGATACAGAGTCCCTGATTGAGATGCAGTGACATCTTAGCGAAAAAGGCTGGAATTTTCAGCTTCCTAAACTATATCCTTTTCTTAATAAACTGAAACCTAAATGTGTTATTATATTAGCTAAGATAGCCTTCCATTGCATGCATATCTCCCTTCTTATAATCTTTCACCTTCTTGCTCCTCTCTTTCGTTCTTTTGGTTCCTTCTACTGCAAAATTTAGATTATGAGTTCCAGGAAGCGTATGTTACTTTCTGTATATTTCACTTTTTATGCTTTTCCTTTTTTGCATTTAATAGTATTTGGCATCATTTATTAGAACATTTGTTATATTTCATTTGGAATAGTTATATTTAATACTACATCCATTGCACTGCTTTGAACACAGATAGAGTTTTATATGGTTTGCGTAATAAACACATTTTGGCTAGAATCCTAGACAAATACTGGGCTCCCATGTATCAATGAAAATGGATAGCACATATGATGGGATAGGTTTTTGTTAGAACAAAGTATGACTTTATGTGTTTCCACATATAATTTGGAGGGAATAAGCTGATTGGGTTAGATTTAATGTTTAAATTTTATGAACTAGCAGCTGAAAGGGAGAGAGAGAGAGAGAGGGAGAGGGGGAAGGAGAGGGAGAGAGCACTGTATTTCTTCCTAGCAACAAAGCCTGAAAACTAAATAGAGGCAAGTGATAAAGAATCATTATAACATTTATATCAAGAATGCCTGACTGTAATGCTAGACGGTAAGCTGGAAAATAGCAGTCACCACCAAACAATTTCACCAAGGCAGGAAGGAGAGGCCAGAGCATAAAGCCCCAGATAATTTATGGGAGAAGAGGGTTGAGATCTCCCTCCGTTCACTTTATGGCTTAAATATCACAGGTTGGGCATCCTTGCTGCAATGTATAATTTACATGCTGTTATGTATAATGACAATAGTATTATAGGATTCATTGGATGGAATGCTTGAAGATAGTGAACAGAACTGACATTTAAAATATGCTTGAAGTACAGGTTTCTAAAGAGAAGGAAGGTATCAAAATAGTAGGCCTGTACCTACATTTTGAGAAAGTGCTTCTCAAACCAAAGCACGATAGCATGATGAAATATGTCTTCTTGAACATGTTAAAGAAGTCATTGTCCTTCTGAAGACTTTCCCCAGTGGTCTGTGTGCGGGCATGGATGCAGAGGCAATAGCAAAACATCTGCACCAGCATGTATGTATGAGGTTCGGGGACAACTTAACATCTGCCAAAGCCTTCCAAAGATGTGGTTGCTTCAAACCATTGAGGAGGGTCTCTGTGATCTGCAATGTCCCATTCCATGAATTACAATATTAAGACATATTGTAAGGATCAAGATATGGTTGGAGTTTTTCCATGATATAAAGATTAAAGGGCCATGGTGACTGAACTAGCAACTAAGTTGTAGTGGCATAGGGTTAGAATGCAGTCTTGCAGGCTAATTCTGCCCACAGCCTGGAGTTCAATCCTGACGGAGTTCAAGGTTGACTCAGCCTTCCATCCTTCCGAGGTTGGGAAAAAGAGGACCCAGATTGCTGGCAGCAATATGCTGACATTTGTAAACCCCTCAGAGAGTGCTGTAAAGTATATAAGTCTAAGTGTTATTGCTAACTAGCAACTAAGTCATTTTCCTACTTAAGAATACAGCTAAAGGGTTTTGACCACATCAGAATGACCTGCTCCTGCTACCCATTCTTTTAACCTTGATATTTATTTCAGTTCTATGTACGCATGTGCCTTAGATACATACTACAGATACTTTCTTCCAGATGCTTTCTTTTCTCAGCCGTGACTTTAATACAACTTGAACTTGGCCTGGAGTTTTTATGATACTGTCTCATAGAGTGACCCGACCCTGGTATCATTTATATTGGTATAATAATAGATAATAGCCATAGAACTCAGTAAACCTGGTGTAAAGAAGATTAGAATCAAGTACTAAATATCTTGAAATTTCCAGTTTACGACCATGCAACCACACACATTTTTGAGAACTTGAAAGGTTCAACAAGATCAATGTTGCTGTCTTCAAAAAGCATTTTAGATATTAAATGTTTCTATTTATGTTGTCTCAACATTGCTCTTAAGGGTGCCATAACTTCTTCTTTTTGTTTATATATTGCTTTAATGAAAGTTTATGGTGGACTACATTTTTATGATTTAGGGAAAATAATATTTATTGCTTAATGTTTATCTAATATTCCAATAACTGGTATGGTTCTTAAGGATCATAGCATATCTTATTATACAGATGCTAACAATTCAAGACCAGTTTAATTTATATCTTCTCAAAAAAGTTCAGTTGTTGTTTTTTAAAAATGTCATGTACTTTCTGAGAATACTATTGCAATGACTCACATTGAACTATGAAAAGCTAATCATCATGTATGTTCTCTCCCTCACAACCTATGCATCAGTAGCATACTGTATGTGAAATTTGCATCTAAAAACTCGTGTGCTTTAATTGGGATCCAGTCATATGAAACTACCAATTTGAATAGGCTGACTCATACATGCAAGCCATTATAGTGTTAGTAAACAATACTCTCTACCATGCCTAGGATTTAAAGTGCTTTACTGTTAATATTAATATTATATTACAACTACAATACTACTACTGAGCTGTCAATAGCAAATCCAGAAATGAACAAGAAGGGCAAGACATATTCAGAGGCAGAGGAGAAAGACTTTAAGATATGTTTTCAACAGTTAAAGTTTAATAGAACAGAACAGAACAGAACAGAACAGAACAGAACAGAACAGAACAGAACAGAATAGAATAGAATAGAATAGAA
>JANHFT010001904.1:108990-141259 GCA_032467955.1 Pseudoxenodon macrops | reverse complement strand
TGTGAATGCTCCAACACTGGAAGTTTTTAAGAAGATGTTAGATAACCATTTGTCTGAAGTGGTGTAGGGTTTCCTGCATAGTCAGGGGGTTGGTCTAGAACACCTCCAAGGTCCATTCCAACTCTGTTATTCTATTCTATATGTAGCCTGTGTTTAAATACACTATATGTATTGTATAGTACACCCTCTGTACATGTTGTTGACTAACAAATCAGTGATAAATTTGCTTCCAGGATAATTGATTAGGCTGGTCCCCCAAAGGAGGATTTGGCCCACCTTTATCAGATGTTTGCAGGTAGTCCTTGACTTACAACCACACATTTAGTGACTTTGAAGTTACAGTGGAGCTGAAAAAAACCATTGCAACATTCCCATGTGATCAGACTTCAGGCGCTTGTCAGCTGGTATGCATTTGCAATCCTGAGTCATGTGATTGCCATTTGTAACCTTCCCAGCTTTACAAACTAAGTCAATTGGGGAAGCCAAATTTACTTCACAACTGTGGTGATTAATTTAACAACCATGACAAAAAAAAGGGTAACTGCTCAATAACTCTCTTTTTTAGGGTTAGAGTTAGGAATGAAAATTATAAATTGCAGTAGTAAGTCAAGGACTATCTGTATGGTGAATACAGGAGTTCCTCTACTCATGCCTCTGCTTCTAATTATATAATCAGAGTAAGAATTCTTAGTTATGTTGTTCTTTTAAATTGCTTTTAGTATTGATGTTTTTCAGCGTAAAAAAGGCATAAAAGCTTGTGAGGCAATAATGGGTGATCTTTTTAATTTTTATTAATATTTTTAAAAGAAATGAGCAAGTAAGCAGAAGGAGAAAAGGGAAAAAAATCAGAAATATGTAAGTGGACAGAGTTATGATTTTAAGTACATAACATTTTAGCAAAAGGAATTTTGATATCGAGTTAAACCTAAATCTCCACTATTTGTTCTTTAAGAATACAAAGACTACCTACTGAAAAAAGTATAGACAAAGCATTGGTTTTTAACTATTTATCATACTTTGCTTAACATACAATATTTATAGACATTTTTAAAAGCTTATTGAAATAGGTTCTTTGTCCTCTTAAAAGTTGTATTCTGGATACATATTTTACTTACTGTGCAGTGCACAATATGTAATATGTATGGGGCCCATTCTTGCTTAAATTTGATTAAACTTCTGTTGTAATATATGCTGTTATTTTTGCTATTACTGCATATTCTCTCAAATTTAAGTTTCCAGTCTGATATTTTAGGTCTCTTTTTCAATGTTGGGCTAACTTTATCCTTGCTGACGTAAACTGTATCTTAGTGATACAGATATCACTATACAGATATGTTTGTCACCTTGAGTAATTTATAAAAATAAAAAGGGTGGGATATAAATAAAATCTTAAATTTATAAATTGACTTGATCTTTTACTTTTGTGATGAGCCATCAATTGCTGAGGTTTTATTGAACAAAACTTGGTATAATCTGGTGGGTGAATAATGACCATTATACTTTCTGAAGCTCTGAGATTTAAAGTTCAGCACAGGCTAACACGAATTCAGTGTTCTAGGAATATGTACACGTTCTGGAGAAGAACTAATTTTATTAGCATTAAATATTGAAAGCCATTTCAGTGCAGTTGTATGGCTTGGCAGAATGTATGAATAAACATTGCCAAGCTCAGAGATTTTTGCAAAACTGGAAATTTTTGACTGGTTATGCTGAGGTTTTATGCTCAGCGTTTGATTGCCAGTTTGCTAGATGGGGAATTCTGAAAGTTGAGGTCTACACTGCTTAAAGTTGCCAAGTTGGAAAAAGCACTGATATAAATATTTAAAGAACTGTGATGCTGTGTAATACAGCTTCATATTTCGGCTTAGCCAAAAACTTTTTTTTCAGTAGTCTCGATGCAAACGCTTTCCCTCAACATAACAAACAGAATTGTAATAGGTAAGGTAGTCCTCAATTTATGATCTCAGTTGGGACCAGATTTTCTGTTGTTAAGTGACTCATGCCCAATTTTACAACCTTTTGCCACAGTTGTTAAATGAATCAGTCAAGTAAATCCAGTTTCCCCCATTGACTTAGCTCATCAGAAGTTGGCTGGGATGGCGATCACATGACCCCAGTAGTCATGAATAACATGCTGATTGCAAGAGTCCAAATGTTTCGGTGGGGATGCTGTAACAGTTGTAAGTGTGAATACTGGTTATAAGTCACTGTAAAATGGTTGTAAGTCGAGGAGTAATCATAAATATAAAGCCTGCTCCTTACCATAAGTTCATTGGCCTATGGTAGTCCTGACTAATAGGACAGGTTTTTTAAATCTTAGCCATTTTAAGGTATTTGAACTTCATCTCCCAGAATTCTCCGAGTTGAAGTCCAAATACATTTTAAAAATGCTAGGGTTGAGAAACACTGCTCTAGGGCAATGACTTGTGTTACCTTTTGACTTTAAAATGATTGCACAGTATTTGTGAGACCAAGAAGATGAAAACTTCCCTTCTTCACTTCTCAAAAGGGATTTTAAAAAAAATAAGAAAGAGCAATATTCAGCAGATCATTATCCATACTGAAAAGTGTTTGGTAGGCAGTGATCTGTTTCTCTCTGCCTCCTTAAAACAACAGTAGCCATGCAATAAAAAGAATAATATTGTGGCACTTTAGCAACTAAGAAATACATTATCTTGGATGTCATGTTTATATGATAATGGTCTGTGTTTTAATCTTTACAGGCTGCCCGGAGTCACTGATGTGAGAGAGGTGGCCACGTAAACAATTTTAATAAAATAAAAGTAAAGATAAGTTACGCAAACGTTTTGTGGGATGTATCCATTTTATCGGATAGATTGAACTTTAGGTTTATTGGGACATGATATACCTCCTGTATCTTCTGAGCTAGGGAGTAAATTGAAAACAATTGAGAAATGCAAAAGATGCCGCTGTTACGGTTACCTTCTTTATAGCGATTGACATTGCACGTAGACACAATAAAAACATCTGCCTGACCAGCTGGCTTTGCCTCACCACCTCCCTATTGACATTCAACCAATTTAATAACATTCTGTCTGGTTGGCTTGCTAAAGCTGCACCACTTTGTTTGGTTGTATATTTTTGCACACTTTGTTCCTGACACTCTGTTCTTGTCTCTGCTTTGAGTTGCCAGTAGGAAAAGCTAGGTCATATAGCTTAATTGGGGAAAGCAGCAAAACTTTGAAGAGTGTTGTTGGCAATTGGTGACAAGTCTTTTAAAAAGTAGGTCAGGATGGAAGAGTTTTATAGGATGAATGCTGGCTATTCTGTGGTTGAGCAGAGGACAGAGATTGCTATTCTGTGGCCAATACTAATAAATGATCCAATTCAGAAAGAATGCCACTGGCCTGCGGGCATATTATATGGAATATTTAACAAAATTTGGAAGATCACAATCATCACTGCCAGAAAAGTGGAATCTGCTGGATAATAGCTACTTTGGAGGGTTGTATTTTTTTAAGTATCACATTCTCTGTGGAAAACTTTTATTGTCTTCTAATATTCACATGAAAGACATAGCAAATCATTTGTATTTGTAGGTCCTGACCTGTTTTCAGCATTACAGCTGTCTAGAAACTTTTGTAAATGAACTGAAACATGTTTTGAGTACTTTGACATTGTCATTTTTACATGCTTTCATTCTGGACAATATAAACTTTTCTCTGGGGAAAAAATAATTCAAATATGCAGTTAATGAAATGCTGGGAGCAGACATATGCAAGACTTTTGTTGTCTGGCAGTCTTAGAATGACTATGTACAGAAACATACAGGTAGTCCTTAGGTTACAGTGATATGTGGGACCAGGATTGCTGTCGCTAACCAATGAAGTCATAGTGCAACATTAGTGATGCCAATCCCAGTCCTGATTGCCACTGTAACCCAAGACTACCTGTAATCCTATTGTTCATAATCATCCTAAATTGGATAACATTCTTGCACATGGTAATGCAATGCTTTACCTTTTAATTACATTTTGACCCAGATACCCTTTCAATCTTACTTTATTCTCCCATTTTGATATGGATCTATTTTTGCTTCCATTGTTTATATAGGTACTCATGTAATGTCCACCTGTTCAGCAACCATTCAAAGTTATGATGGCACTGAACAAGGACTACTTGCAACAGGGTCTTATAATCGTGGCTATCACAGTGTCTCAGTCATGTGGGTTCCATTTATGGCCTTCAGTGCTGACTTTCAACATAGGGAAGCAGATAGGAAGTCACAAAAGGCAATCATGTGATCACAGGTCACGGCAATGGCACGGGGTTTGCCTGGCGGCAATTGGGACTGCCAAAACTGCTGTCGTAAATCAGCATGATTGCATGACATTGCACCTTATGACAGCATCACTTAATAACAGAGTTCCCAATCCCAATAACTTTCAGTAAGCAAGGACTTCTTGCATCCTCTAGAAAATAGTTGTGTGATGACTTAGCCTGCTGTGCTCGCTCCCTCTTGTAAGCAGAAGTGGAGGAAGAAGATAAATAAATGTTCACATTAGTAATTTCCTTTGAATTTGCAGTCACCTTATCATCTAGTACCCTGCTTAAGTTAAGTACATGGGGAACTACGATAGGAGAAATATATGTAAGTGATAGTGGGTAAAAAAGGAGGAAGCAACATACTTCTAGGTGTCAGTCATGAGGTTCTAATGGGCTAACAGATAGATGGAATTATTCAGACTTCTATTCAAATCAGAAACCTGTGTTTCATTACAGCCTTATTTTTATGCTTTTCTTAATAGCTCAAAGTAAGTATATTATCAATCTATCCAGAGGGGCGATAAGTGTGTATTAAAGCATGTTAAATCCGGGCACAATGAATTAGACTGAAATCTTTTGGAAACCGCACTTTCCAAAAAATAAAAATAAAATGAGGATTCTCATGTTTAAGATGTTGGGCTTTAGATTTGAATAATAAATATCGCAGCTTCATCCCAAGTTCACTGCAAATATCAAATATATATATATATATATATTTACTTTGAAACATACAAAAAAGCATTAGACCTACTTTTTAAAACACTGCTGTTGTGGTACTTTATTTTTCTCCCAGCACAAGAGCATGCTGCAGCAAACCACAATGCTGTTTATACATTGCTTAAAAGAACAAAGCATAATCAAATAATACTTACTATAAACTTGCTTGAAAGTTCAAGTAGACAGTATTTTGAAGATTGTTGGCAACACGCCTCATACTTCAAAAACTACCTTTAGGATAGTTTTAATTCTTTTTTCAATACAGTAATACATCATTAATGTTCTTAAATAAGGGATAGCATACATTAAGGAACCAATTCAAATTTGTTCACTTTTGCCAAGGTTACTAACCCATTAATATTTTTACAAACATTCTTTTATGATTACTTGCTCTTCATGAAAAATCATTGCTTCCTCACCTGGAAACAATTCTTATTCATCACTATCAGCTAAACCAGGGGTCTGCAACCTTAAACACTCAAAGAGCCATTTGGACCAGTTTCCCACAGAAAAGAAAACACCAGGAGCCACAAAACCTGGATGGGTGTGGCCAACTTGACACTCCCACCCAGTCACATGACCCCACAGCCATGCCTACCCAGTTTTGTGGTTCCCAGTTTTCTGTTGGAAACGTCTCTCTCTCTCTCTCTCTCTCTCTCTCTCTCATCTATCTATCCCTCTCTCCATCCATCTATAGTCATCCATCCATCTATCCTTCCCTCCCTCTATCCATCCCTTCCTCCATCTATCCCTGCATCCCCTATCCCTCCATCCCTCTATCCCTCCATCTATCTATCTCTCCCTCCATCTCTTCCATCCCTGCATCCCCTCTCCCTCCATCCATCTAGCCATCCCTGCATCCCCCCCATCTAGCCATCCATCTATCCACCCCTCCCTTCCCTCTCTGCCCCCATGGTGGGGACCCGGGCAGCCTGAGCGCAGCTCCCATCCATCCATCCATCTACTCACCCCCTTCCCTCTCCCCCCCCCCGGCGCGGTGGGGACCCAGGCAGCTTGAGCGGAGTTCCAATCTCGGAGGCAGCCAGCAAGCAAATCAATGTAGTTTTCCAACTGGCGAGAGCGGAGCAGGCAATGCGTGCACCTTCCCCGCTGCCGCAATGGTTCTGGCTAGGAGGGAGGAGGACAAGGAGGGTCGCCCGAAGAGAAACCTCTGCTGCAGATCCTGCTCATTCCTTGATTTCCAAAAAGAAGAAAGAAAAGGAATAGCGAAGAGCCCCAAGGTGAGCTCTCTGGCTTGGCCCAGCTTTCTGAAAGAGAGAAGAGACACAGAGACAGAGAGAGAGTGCACGTGCGCGAGAGAGAGAAACACAGAGAGAAACATAGAGAGGGGGAAACCGGCTGACGGGCGAGTGTCTTTGGCGAGGGCACTCTGGCTTTCTCCAAGCCTGAGCCCCCAGGGTGGGCAAGGTTTGGTGGGGCCAGCCCCCTTTTCCCATTGCCCTGAGCTTCTTAAACCCGCGGCTTGGCACTGCAGGCCCATCCCCCTTTCTGTCATCCTCCCGGATCCTATTTCCACCCCGCCAGCGAGACTGGTGTAGTTCAAGGCCGGGCCGGGTCAGTGTCTCCGCAAGCGACCGAGGCACACCCAGCACCAACAAGGGCCAGAAGAAGCTCCAACAGGAGTGAGACACTGGAGAATCAACCCCAGCTATTTCTCCATCCTCCGCCATCACCCTTACCTTCTCAGGCCAGACAAGGAGGGTGAGGGCGAGGGGGGCGACCAGCCAGTGATGGGACAGGGAGCTGCAGCTGAGGGCCCAAAGAGCCGCATGTGGCTCCGGAGCCGCGGGTTGCCAACCCCCAAGCTAAACAAATGAATTGCTTACAAAATTTAGCAAAGATTTCTTCCAAAGTTTATTATGTGCGTATGTGTGTATCAGTCTGTTAAAATACCAAGATGTTTGCTATGAAAGGGGGGAGGGAGAAAGATTTTCACTGAAAAAGAGAAATGATAAATTGGAAATGACAACTTAAATCTTTCTGATCTAAAATAAAATTGTTTTTTAAGTATTTTAAGTCATTGAAATGAGAGTAGACCTGCTAAAATGAGGGCATTATCTCAACAGGTGTCTGTCCACAATGACGTAGCAACTTTCAGATTTGAACAATTTGAGAGCCAATTATAGTAGTTGGAAACTAAAACAGGCACGTTTGCCTTGCACAGGAAATGCTTGTGTGTTCGGTTTACTATTATCTGTTCATTTTCTACACTGATGTGCTGCCTTTAAGAGTTTTATAAAGAGAAAGATAGCGGACATTTGACATGCTTTATCAATGTATTTTTAGCTACATGTTGTCTCTGGTCTCCCAAGTGACATATATAAACAGAACTTCTGAATGTGTTCCACTCCATCCAATTTCATTTCATTAGCCTTGGAATTATTCATGAACTAGAAGAGGCCGTATGTCAAGAGGCCAGCAACTGTATTTCATGGTGGAAGTATCTAGTCCAGAAAAAATTGTTTTACAAAAATAGATGTGGCCTGTAAGAAAAACTTTTCACAATCTATTTTATTAAACAACATGAATGTTGTCTTATGTGTGGCTGTAAACCTGTTTCAGATGTTCAATCTCTTCATAGCTGTTATCAAGCATGATGCCCCAGACTGAGCAGATAGGAGTCAGTACTTTGTATATATACTGACATACTTGTTAATAGACTAGAATAGAATTCTTTATTGGCCAAGTGTGATTGGACACAGAACAATTAATCAGTGGAACAACTTGCCTCCAGAAGTTGTGCATTTGTCTGAAATGGTATAAGGTTCCCTGCCTGTGCAAGGGGGTTAGACTAGAAGACCTCCAATGTCCCTTCCAATTCTATTACTTGGAATTTTTCTCAGTGCCCATATAAGCAACAAAGTGATATATCATAAATTATAAATCATAGTCATAAATCATAAGATACAAAGTGATAAATCATAAGATACCAATAGGAGAAGGTAATAGGAAAGATGAGAAGGATAATAGCGATACAGCCCTACTACATGGGTAAATATCCTTAGGCGTAAGACAGCGCTGTGGGAATTTGGTGTTTAGCAGAGTAATGGCATGGGGGAAAAACTGTTTTCATGACCAGTTGTTTTGGCATGCAATGCTGTGTAGCGGTGTCCCAAGGGGAGGAGTTGAAACAGTTTATGTCCTAGATGTGAGCATCTGTAGATGCTTTCTCAGCTTTCTTTCCAACCTGTGCAGTATACAGGTCAGTGGAAGACAGTTTAACAGTTTGTTTAAAAGAATAGATATAAACCAAAATAATGAGTGGTATAGCATTATATACTTCAGAACAGAGAGAAGAAATTATCTAGTAGGTGGATTTCATCCATCTAAGAAGACAGCAAGTTTTCTTCTTCTTTTCCTTATTTTTCCCAACTTAGAATTAATCATCTTGGGCAACTCTATTGACTACTCATTTTGTAAAAATATCTTCTGAAATCTTAAAGGTTGCCAGATTCATTGAGTCAGAAGCTAGAACCTGCTTCAGGAGGTGCGAAGGCCATTGTCTCTGTTACAGTAATTACGATTGGAAACAAGGAAGGAAATAAGATGGAAAGGCTTTGAATTTGTTCACTGAATTTGTTCAGTTAAGCATAACAACTGTTCATAATAACAGAACATTCGAAAGGGAACACACGATTGTAGGTCAGCATATACTGAGGTCTTCTGTAATAATATTACCTAAGTAAATTCATGGAGCTGTCATAGATAAATTGTAGAAACTTGGCTTAGTTTCTGGATTTGTTACCGACGTCAAGCAATTGCGATAAAAGGTTTAAAGCCAGGAGGAAGCTTTTTTTTCCTGCTTCCTCATAGCAATCATGCTTCTCCCTATTTGTTTCAGTTCGAAGCTGGATTGAATTTGGGATTTGCTAAAAAGGAACAAAGTATGCTTAACACACACACACACACACACATTCAGTGTTCTGAGTACTGATTTCTACAGCCCAAAGCCAGCCACCGAGACAACAGGTGTAGAAACCGAGAAACCAGAAAGTTTCCAGAATGCAAAGTTTGGTCTTGAAATGGCTCTTAACAGCTTTTTATTTTCTTTAGTGCTAGAAATTCCAGTCCTAGTTATGCTTGATGGTCTTGCTTAACTGAAGATAAACTGAATCTGTTTTTTTTCTGTTTACCATCTGATGCCTTCTTGGAAATGCTAAGTGGTATTTTCCAGAAAAGGCTTGGCTGCTTAAGGAATGCAGGATGCCTGTTCTTTGAGCCCAAGCGCTCTCAGCTCTCCTTACCCAACTCTTCTTCTTTATATAGGTTTAGGTTTTGTAGTAATATTTCACCCTGCATTATCTTAATTCTCTCAGATAGCTAATAGCTGGGAGCCCTAGGTAGGCAAGGAACCATTTCAGCAAGGAAATGTTGTGCAGGAGGAATAAGCTGGACAAGAAGGACTTCCTCCTGAAGTTTCAAGAGAAGGCATGTATTTCTACACCTTCGTTCAAGTTTCACTTCATTGTTGGCTGCATAGCTCAGTGAAATTATAAGTTGGTCCATTGATCTTTTTATTTCTATCTTCCTGATAAGAAGTTTAACAGAAAGTTATCTTCCTCAACGTTATTTTTAAACATTTTGGGATACAACTGGTCCTTGCTTTCCAATCATTCATTCAGTGAGCATTAAAAATTGCAATGCCACCGAATAAGGAGAATTACAACCTGTTGTCAGAGTTCTGGCTGTTAACAGCAGTTCCATGGTCACATCAGGATTCAGGTACCTGGCAATGGCTGCACATTTATGACAGCCACAGTGTCACATGATTGTCACTTGTAGCCATCACAGCCAGTTTCCAAACTGCAGTAGGAAGTCACAAGTCACAGTCACTTGACATCACACTCTTAACGGCCTGGGTGTGGCCCTTAATGGTCACATGGTTTCTCCCCCCCGCCCATTTTACTACCACGTCATTTGGCAAAAAAAGTGCCAGTCCCAATTGCAGTGAGTAATTGAGGAATACCTGTTATTGAAGAATATGCTGGCCCTGAATGGTGCACATCTAATTAATTACAGTTTATTACTGTTATTTTCTACTGATTTTAACAATCACTGAGCTGCTCGGGGTCTATAGAAATAAAGCAGTACATAAGCTGAGGTAATAAATAAGAACACCATAAGCAGTAAAAATACACAGAAAACAAGCTGCTATAATTAAGATCCAATAAGTGGAACTTAATCTGTAAAATATATTTCAGCAAACCTCTTAGAATATTAGATGAATACAAACATTTTCCTCAGCTACTGAGAAGAATGGAGCTAGTCCTGTTTTCCTTTTCATGGTCTTCCAGAAATCTGGAGTAATAGCCAAGATGGCCTAGTTTCAAGTCCTTTTTAAAAACGTGCCATAAGTGTTAGCAAGCAAGACAGCACATTTTCTTCTATTGCAGATTCTTAAAATCTCAGTAAGCTCATGTGATGCACTTGTGGTTTCTCAGTTTGAATTGATAAGAGTATCAGGCTTTGTGGGTCATAATTATCACTTTGAATTTTATTCAGAACCTGACTAGTGGTTAATGAAACTTATTAGGATTGAATATACTCCATAATTTACTAGTCAGTACTGCATCTGCAAAGATTGTGAATTGACTGCAGATTTTACAGTCGAAACTGTATATTGTGCAGACACATCTACACGTGCTGTCCCAAAAAATATTTTCATGAAGGGTTGGACTCATTTGAGCAAATGTAAGTGGGATCAAGGTATTATTCTATTACATTGATAAACTAGAAGGTAGAGGATTGGAATTTCCTTTTGCCATCAATATGTATGGATCACGTGCATTGAATTTAGATATTTTAATACAAGTAGTCCTTGACTTATGACCACAATTGAGCCAACGTTTGGATTGCTAAGTGAGACATTTGCTAAGTGAGTTTTGCCCCATTTTGTGACCTTTTTTGACACAGTTAAGTGAATTGTTGCGGTTGTTAATTGTAGTATACTGTTGTTTAGTGAATCTGGTTTCCTCGTTGACTTTGCTTGTCAGAAGGTTATAAAAGGTGATCACAGGGCCCTGGGATACTGAAACCGTCATAAATATGAGCCAGTTGCCCAGCATCTGAATTTTAATCCCACGACCGTCAGGAATGCTGTAATGGTCATAAATGTGAACAATCATAACTCCCTTTTTTTGGGTGCCATTGTAACTTTGAACGGACACTAAATGAACTGCTGAAATTTTTGAACTACCTGTATTGGTCACTAAGCCGAATTTTCGTCATTGCTAATTATGCTCACACATTAACATTTTATGTGGTACTTCTTTTGTAAGTGCCTTTATTTTAGTCCATTGCCTTCTAGGCTTGTGGACTAGACCCAGTCCAAGTGTGAGGAAAGTACAGTATTTGACCTAACTGATCAGTTAACTGATGCTGCATTTTGAGTCAAAGAGCTACTGGTGTCATATCTGTGGGAGAACCTGCTTTAGGACTGATCAGGATCTGGACAGATGGTTAATACTCTCTCTTTCCATCTTAAGCAGCATAGCCTTTGGAAAAGCTTTGCCCTTACAATGCATCCCAGCTGCACATTCCTTTGCGTGAGCCAAAATGTAAGGAAATGGGGGTGAGCAGCTGAGGCGATAGGAGAGTCCTGCCAAAAAGCATCTTATTCAGTTTGAATCAAGTAATGGTGGGCAGAAGAAACTTTTGAAGAGCAGTTTGTTGATGTCTGAGTTACATGAAAGAAAGTGGCTTAAGGAGGGAGGGTGAGTTGTTACTTTTTCCTTGAAAGTCAGAATAAAAACACTTCAGGCCAAATTGCACTGTCAATCTTCCCTCTTCTCTTTCCCTTTGTCTTTTCAAGAGGCCAGTTCTGAAACTATTTGTCCATTCTGGAATCAATTAATACCAGTTATCTCTCTGGATATCCTTTCTAGCCTTCGAGTCATTCTTCCTTCCTGCCTGTTCTTGCGGAAAGACATGTTAATCCCACGGTCAGAAATCATGTGATATAAAAACCATAATATTATAGAAAGAATAAATTTAAAACCCATGGTTTAAATCTTTGTGGATAGAGGTTTCAATGGTTCTAAACAGTTGACTAGAACTACATCTCTTTTGGATTTGGATTTTCTGTTTTTTGTTTTTTAATCCATCCTAATATAGAGAAGATCAAGCATGATGCAGATTTCTCTTTCTCATTAGTGTTCAGGCAGCTGGGCTGTAGATGGAGCGTTTCCTTATTTTTATATCTGGCTTTCTCCTTGTTCTATTGCAGACAGAAGAATTTTCATTTATTCCAGTAAAAGTGAACTTAATTAGGAGGGCACAAAGAAAGAGTTTTTCCCTAGATTCTAAACCTCTTGATAACTGATTTCATGGAATTGCCTGGAAAACAAAAAGTGTCATCAGTTTAGAAGTGCTGCTTGTATATAATATAACTTATAAACACTAAAAGGACTTTGTAACCTCCATTATCTGTGTACAGTTAAAACTTGTCCTCTTAACTTAATTGATTTCCATAGAATAAATAAAAAATTCTTCTTCTTTCCTTTTCATCTACAAACACTTCTAATTGGAGAGAATTTAAAGTAAGTCTAGGGTTACTTAAAAAAATCAGGCCTGTGCAGTACAGTGTTCAATTGCAGAAGGGTGCTTTTATATGTGAACATAAACTTTTTAAGACAGCTGCATCTTTTCCAGCTCCATAGCAGCTGCAGAGTACAGCCTTATAATCCCAGGACAAGACACAGCTGCTTTAAAGACTTGGAGATGGGTACTGTGTGTCCTTTTGGGGATTAACACAAAACACTAAGTAGCTCTTTGAATTCTTCTGTTGAAGAACAGGTAATACAGGTAGTCTTTGACTCGCAGCTATTTGTTTAGTAACTCTTTGAAGTTACAATGGCACTAGGGGGGAAAGCGATGTTTTTCACACAACCATTACAGCAATCCCCATGGTCACATGATCAAAATTTGGATGCTTGGCAACTGGTTGTTGTTGTTTTTTTATGATGGTTGCAGTATCCTGGGGTCACGTGATCCCCTTTTGCGACCTCCTAACCAGCAAAGTCAACATGGGAAGCCAGATTTACTTAACAACTGCGATGAATCACCCTAACAACTCTGGCAAGAAAAGTCATGAAATGGGGGCAAAACTTAACAACTCTCTTGCTTAGCAACAGAAATGTTGGGCTCAATAGTGGTCGTACGTCAAGGACTACCTGTACCTAGAAACTATGCTAGATGTGCCTTCCCATTCAGTCAGAGATCATTTGTGCCGGTGGAAGAGCCAACAAATAGGGAGGCCAGCAAGCAAGAATGAGAGGCTCGTGCTTCCTCTCCACCTTCAAAGCTCCTAGTCTGGATCTAATGCACAAGAGACCAGTTTGTTTTGACTGGTGGCTCCATACAGTTTGCTTCCCCACCACCACCACCATCCTGTATCCTGTTTATTCCTGAACAGCTTTCTCTTTAAGATTGTCCAAAAGAAACAAGCCAACAATTGACTGGGAAGAGAATAGTTAATGGTTAACTCTCTTCTGTGGTGAAACGTGGCAGCAAAAAATTAGCTCATTGTGGTCTTTGCTTTCTTTGCTAGCTAATCATCTCCAGGAAAGCTGTTTCACCAGAGTCTTTTTCTCAGCATTTTTAACAGTCATTTTCTACCGGGAATTTGTGTTCATCTTTTCCCTATTACTCCTATTGAAGTACTGACTCCAGCCCCATCCCACATGCACGGCTAATAAAACAGGACCTCATTTCATATATTTTTTTTCCTCCAACTGGCTAATTGCACCTTCATAAGGATCCTGTCATATGATGTGAAAGCAGGAATTGGAATCTGTTTCCTGCTTCGACTTTAGTGGAGTTGCGGCATTGATGCCACTAATGGAAGTAAAAAAATCCCAGTCTTCGTCTTTTTCCCATGTTTGTCAGGGCAGCAGCTCTAGGATTGCAAAGGCCTAACTAAAAACTCAGCCATGTAAGAGAGAGAGAGAGAGAGCTTGCCTTGCCATCTTCAACTACTGTGTACGTGTTGTGAGTATTTAAATTGTTTGTTCTGGTATTTCCCTGTGGCTTTGGGTGTGTGTGTGTGAGGCTTCAGCCTTCCTCCCTGCTCAGGTTGGAGGGAAGAAGAGGCCCTGACTTCCTGACTGTGAGGGCTGTCCTGTGCAACCTCTTTAACCCTGCCCTCCCTCCCACTCCAAGGGAGGGGTCATGATTTCGACTTCCCCTTAGGGAAATGAAACAAGCATTCAGGGCTTCAGACTTGGCAGGGCTGCTGGCCCCAAGCATTGCTTGCCGTTTTACTCTCTATCCCCACACAAGATCTGACAGAGAGCGGGAACTTTGCTGCCTTCTTGCCAGTCGGAATTGGATCCTGGTTGGAAAGACTTTCCAAGCGATTAATGGTGCCTGACAGACAGCAGCTTCATCACAATGGATGAGAATGGAGAGCGGTAGAGGAAAGGGCAGAGAAAACAGGTAAAGGCAGAACTTGAACAGCAGAGTGCTCTTGAGCTGGATTTATTTCTGTGCTGGGACACAGGAGATGTCTCCAAAGTAGGCTTGATAATCTGCTTAGTATATGTTGATTTAAACAGCTTTGGAGAGAGAGGAAAAAACCGCTGGCACCAAGTATGTGACAAGGATATGGTGGATGATGGTACATGCTGAACTTTTTTTTCTCTTTTCAAAAAATGGCTGTACAGAGAGAAGGATTAAGGAGCACCACAAGCAAAAAGTTTAAAACAGTGAGGGCCTTTGAATATTTCTAAAATGAATGAGTTCCAGCTGCACTCAGGAACTCTGTGGCGCACAGAAGGATCATAAGGAATATGGTGTGTAGAGACAGTATAAGCAGCCATGTATGTCTTAGATGTTGAATGTGGCTCTGTGCTAATTGAAACAAGATCACGGGACTGTGTAAAAGTTTGGGGACGCTTGCGTGATCTTGGAAAAAACTGATTGCAGGAGTTTATATTCAGGTGTGAACTTGGATTGCTATATAGCATATACAGTACATATATCTTTTTCCCTCCCCTTTAAAATGGTATAATTTCCTCGCAGTGCTCTGTAAATTGTGGGCGTTGTATCCCTGCTACTTTTGTATGTATTTTCCCCAAAATGAATATTCAGAATCATTGAGAACTTGAATAGTTTCTTTAATGAATTTGTGCTTTTGTCACATCAGTCATCTCAGTTGCATTGGTGTGTAGGCTGTGGGGTGAGGAGAGTTGAAGTCCAGTACAGATAATCCTTGACTTACGACTACATTTGGGATCAGAATTTCCATTGCTAAGCAAGGTGGTTGTTAAATGAGTCACATGCAATTTTACAATCTTTTTTTGCCATGGTTGTTAAGTGAATCATGCTAGTCCAGCTTCTCCCAGTGATTTTGCTTGTCGGAAGGTTGCAAATGACAATCACGTGGCTCAGGGATGCTGCAACCCAGTTGGCAAGCAGCCAAATCTTGATCACATGACCTTGGAGATGCTGCCAGTGTTGTAAGTGCAAGTGCTGGTCATAAGACTCTTCGATGTAACTTCAAACAGTCACTAAACAAATGTTTGTAAGATGAGAACTAGCTGTACCTTCCATTAGGAGTAATAAAATTAAATAGTCTGTTCTTTACAATAAATCCAAAGAAAAGTCTTACTCTCTTGAAGGTGACATTTATTTATATAAGAATATTTGTATTCAACACTTTCCAAAAAAAGAACGGCTCAACATACTTATAAGCTGACTGAAGCTAAAGCTAAATCATAAATGGTCATTGGTTTTTCATTCCAGCTTTGCTTCTCCCTGATAGCGGGAAGTGCTAAACCAGGGGTGTCAAACTCAAGGCCCATGGGCCAGATCCGGCCCACGGGGTGCTTAGATGAGGCCCGCTGGGCCACCCTGGAAACAACAAAGGACCAGCCCACAGTGCCTCTGCCAGCGAAAATGGGCTCCCTATCTCCGTTTTTGTCTGGGAGGGCCTGCCAGCGAAAACGGAGCTCAGGAGGGTCCGCACACGGCCAAAATCGGAGATTGAGAGCCCATTTTCACTGGCAGAGGCACCATGGGCCACCACAGACGCCCCTGACACGAGTGACATCAAGCTGGCCACACCCACCCTGGCCCCTCGAGGTCAAGCACAACCCTGATGCGGCCATTAATGAAATTAAATTTGACACCCCTGTGCTAAACAGACTTGGCGAACCTTGCTCTGTGCATTGTTAAATGTTAATTTATGAGAATTGAAAATGCTTCTTTGGTAAAGAGAGAAGCAAGCTAGAGGTCCAGTGTGCACATAGCCCAAAATAAGATATGGATACGATTTTGCTTATTTACACCCGTGAGAGACAAGAGACAAGCAGGCAAGATTTGGCAGTATCACATGCTATGTATTTATAATTAATCTTTCCACATTTTGGCCCAACGTAATGTGCACTAAGGGATATATATTCTTTGAAGCTGTGCCATAATTGCAACAAATTTGTGGCGCCTTCTGGGCACTGTTCATGTGTGTAGAAGTATAACTAGAACTCAAGGTTAAAGGGCGACTCATGTCCATAGGGTGTGTTGCTAATCTACCTTGGGATAATTTGCTGATAGTTGCTATTTACTTTTTGCTTCTACAATGTTTGCTGAACCTGACTGGCCCCATTTTGGGACAAATGAAAATTTGTAAGTTTCAGTGCTTTTTTGGTCTTCCTTCCAGATTGAAGAATTGTGGTTAGGGGAACACATCTGTTTTCTCTCAGTCCACCCCACCCCACCCCCATTTCTTTCCTGGACAGCAGAGTGGAGCGCAGGATTGGGTTCCTGTGAATATAAAACAGGACGGAAGAGGGTGTTTCCATCAAATTTAAGCTGAGGCTGCAGCTGCACCGAATTCCTGAATAGCCCAAATTAGTTTATTTAGCTCTAGTACAGTATGAAAACACATTTTATTTTCTCTGGGTAGGACAGTTTGGACTTGGTTTAGAATTTGCTGAACAAGTTTTTTTTTTTTAATATGTCTGAAGCACTCCTTACCCAATTTTATTCCTGTCAAAGATAATTAATATTGTTAATCTATTAGAGAGGTGTTCTCCTCAGTTTCTCATATATCTTTAGCTGTCTGTTTACACATGGCCTATATAATCCCAGTCAAGGATAAAGGGAGTTGTTATCTAGGGGGAACTACAAAATGAATTTAAGAGAATTTGAGTTTGATTAACCTTGTGCTTTGCAATTTGCCAAATTAGCTATTTATTTTATTAGTAATTAGATTTAAATCCCTAGAAACATAAGAGGAAATATGTTCAGATCCTCCATAAATGTAATAAAAAGATCCAAACCCAGTTCAGAATAGCTCCCTAACTTTCATAGAGTTCAATTCTAATGGAAGAAAAGTGTGATGTTAGAACCGATTGTTTGTTTATTTATTAGAAGAACATATTCCATTCAGGTGCCAAGATAGAGTATGTAACATTCAATTTCCTTTTTTTTCTTTTCCTGCTACAACATTCCTGTGAGGTCTGTTGAATTGATACACAGTGACTAATTGGTTCAAAATTACACACTGAGTCATGTGGCTGAAAGTGGGGTTGAGCCCAGTTTCCCAACTATAACCAACACCTTGATCAACATAATCCTGGTTTTTTCTTAATTACTTGAATTTCATCCCAGCATTCTATAATTGTAAGAGCTGGAATCTTAATTGCTTAGAACTGTGATATCAATCTAAGGTAATGTTTCATGAACCTATTTGTTGAAGGACTAATAGTAGGTTTTTTATATATATATATAATAGAGCATTATAGAGCAGCTAACTTAGAACAGCAGACTGAAATACCTGAAGATGGCAAATGAGATTTTGCCGAAACGTTGTACTCATAACACCTTTAATTATACACGGGAAATAACCCGAACAACAAAATACCTACATACAGGCACCAGTGAAAACCTCAAAAAACAAATATATACAATATATATATATATCTTCACTTTTGGGGACAACCTCCCACCCCATCCCAACTGTTCTAGCTGTAGGAAGGACTGATTACTGCAAACAAAAAACAAAAAAAAAACAGGTCCCAGTGTAGAAAGCAACTGAGCAAAAAAGTGGCTGAGAGATTTTCTGAGTCTACTTTGTATTAAAAGAAATATAAACTGAAGGAACATCTGGGAATGCATTACAGACTGTTAAGAGTTAAGCAGTTCCTCCTGGCTGGTTTTGGTTAAACCCTTAGCCTCTCTGAGATACATTTGGTTAATTCTTTTTTAAAAAAAAGAAAGAACACACAACTGCATGTCACAACTAGTATTAAGTCAACCTCACTCTTTCCATCAAGGTTTGAAACCACCCAAATAAATGAGCACCAAGTGAGACACTGAACATGTGAGAGGCGTCATTCATACATTTCCTTCTTCTTGGTTTATGTTTGACTTGATCCATTCATAGATGATGAAGTAATTTTATATTAAACACACAGACAAACCAAAGGCAACTTAACCAGCCTACATTTAACTGGCCCCTACTCAATTTGCATAGAAAATTGAGAAAATAAGTTCATACTGGAGGTATTTGCTTGCTTTTCTCTTTCTAGTTTAAATTATTCCGTGCTTGGTGGCAGTCTCCATGTTAATTTAGCATTACCACATGTCCCTTATTTTAAGGAATGTCTCTTAGTTTGATTTCAAAGGGCTGCCCCCATGTTCTACAACTATACAATTCCATAGCCTATAAAAATGCTCCTTACATTAGAACACTATGGCCCCATTAAAGCTGGATTTAAATAAAAATAATTATTTATAAGGTTTCTACATCAGAGAGACAGAAAGAAGATTCCTTACAGTGTGTGGATTAAAAACATAAGTCTGGACCTGATTTGTTCAATGAAACATTAATCATATGCTGATAGAACGATGAGCACATTAAGGAAGCATTAAATCACTTTTGATCCAAATTTAATGATTTGGGGGCTTATGGTATTTCCTTTAGTGGGCTAACACCAGGGTCTTCAAGGGTCTGAAGATCAACTTTTGATGTTTCATTCAACAGCTATGTGGAATTAGATGGCACAAGTTTGGATTGTATCATTTTAGACTATGAATGTAGCGTGTGTTTGTGTGTGTGTGCTTGTAATTCTCCAACAAAAGTTCTCTAAATGTTGGAGAGTACCTATATCTAAAGCAGTCTTCCCTTAAAAGTAAAGGTTCCCCTACACATGTGGCGCTCATCTCCTTTTCTAAGCTGAAGAGCCAGCGTTGTCCGAAGATGTCTCCGTGGTCATGTAGCCGGCATGATTAAATATCGAAGACACACAGAACGCTGTTACCTTCCCACCAAAGTGAGTCCTATTTTTCTATTTGCATTTTTAACATGCTTTCGAACTGCTAGGTTGGCAGAAGCTTGGACGAGTAATGGGAGCTCACTCCGTTACACAGCGCTAGGGATTCAAACTGCCGAACTGCTGACCTTTATGCTCGATAAGCTCAGCGTCTTACCCACTGAGCCACTGCGTCCCTTTAAAACCAATAATAGTCCTATACAATAACAATTTATTGTTGCAGTGTTTGCAATAAGGCAACAATTCACATCAAATATTCAATCCTTTCTTTTTTCTTTCCCTTTTCCTATAAGCAGACAAAATCAAACAGTTAAATCTATTACTGATCTCTGATTGTAAAATAATTTGAAACTTTGTAGAAATCTGATTAAACCAGTTGTCTTTGGCTAGATATTTGGGATAGGCTGGGGGTTTACTCAGTGATCTCTTGGAACAAACATCGTGTAGAGAATCTTTGAAATCTCATGAATTAATATTTGACATATTATGGTAAAATTATTTAAGGTCATCAAAGTGGAATTTCTTGATATAGCATGGGGCGCAGAGAACCTGTATTAACAAATGCTGCATAGCAGTTAAAGTTCTGTGCTTGGCAATGGTAAACCTGAGTCCAAATCTCCACTCAGGCATAAGATTTGCTGGTTGAACTTGGACAAATTATTATTTTTCACTATAACCAACTCAAAGATCGATTGTAAGAATGAAGTTGCATTATCAATACATGCCATTCAATAGTTGTAACATTTGTAGAGGAACCCAGAAGCATGGCAATAATTGTATACTTCCTTTAAGGGAAGTATGTTCATCTTGAGCTTTAAATGAAAAATGACATTGATCCTCAAAATCTGCTTATGCAGCACTCATAATGTTCATAGGAAAGAAATAATTATCACTGGTATATTCAGCAAATTCTATTTATCTGCTTCCACAAATTTACATGCCTAAGCATTTTTTAAAACTACCATGAAACTAAGGCAATTAGAATATAAATATTCATGGAAAAGAATAACTAATCCTATGCTTCTTATACCAATGCTGCTATACAGCCTTCTTATAAATCTTCTAATTCTAATAATAAATATAGCAATTTTCTTGGTGCGGAACACAAGTTATGTATAGCCAGAACTTTTTGAAAATTTCACAAGAAGATAGCAATGCTTACATTGTGTTAGCTGGACAGCCTTTCAATAAAATGACATTTTAAGATATGTACTACCATTCTTTATATGAGCCTTGATGAGTAAAAGGTTCTCTCCTAAAATGAGCAGATTGGTAGTTCCAGACATACGTATTGACAGAAGTGCCAACAGAAAATAGAGACATATTGTTCTGTACTTAATAAGATAGATTGGCTTCCTTATCTTGAAGCATTTTCTTGTTGGGTTTCAATGAATTTATCTATGCTTTCAACTTACTGTAAGCATCTTTCACTTAGCATTTAAAAAGCCTTCTCCAATGTGACAGTTCCCAACTACCATAAAAATTAATTTTGGAAATTTCCTATTCATAGGAAATGCCTAGGTATAGTTAAAAAGATGCCAGACATGTAGAAAAATATTTAATTTTTGATTTTTGAAAAACATTAGTTAAATGCAGTATATAAATGCAGCACTGCAAACCAAGACAACTAGACACAAGAACAGTTTCTTCTATTCTATTCTATTCTATTCTATTCTATTCTATTCTATTCTATTCTATTCTATTCTATTCTATTCTATTCTATTCTATATTCTTAGCAGACAGTTAATAACTGAATGGAAAGTACTGAAATAACAATATCCTAATGAATGCACATGTCTCCTTCTTAGTAAACTAAAAGCATCAATAAAAGTTACAGGTGGATGCTCTGGGTTAAAAATAACCTTGGAAAAAATTTAAAATTATGCAATAGGTTTTCCATTGGCAGAGATTACATGATATTTTACAATAAATAGAGTATCATTTGTTTTTATTTAAAAACTTTTAAATATTGTTTATGTTTTGATGGATGTGTAATATGTACAGTATAGCAATTTGCAACCCCTATTTTGTTGTTTAGTAACTGGTTTTTCTTGTATTTCATTTTTGTATTAGGCGATCTTATATAAATATTCTGTGAAAAAAGAATAGAAAATGTTCAGGATTCATAGACTGGGGATAAAGCATCTTGAGATAAAATGACTAGGAGCAAACCCAAAAATATTTCTCCTATAAAACCACTGGAAGCTACTTCACATCAGAATGAGTTAGCTGAATCACATATCTGACAATTTTCTACTGTCAGCTAGTCTTACCATATATATTTTTGTAGCTCTCTAAATGGGTATTATTACCAAAAATTGTCCAAACTTTTAAGGATTCTAATTAACAGGTACTGACATTGAACTTAATTATTGAATTGTCTGTGGCATGAATCTGTTGAAATGACATAGTCACAAAAACTACTGTACTTTGACAAAACAGGAATATTGCATGAGACACAATCTACAGAAGACTTCAAAAAGTATGGATGAAACTTTATGGAATTTTGTTTTGAATGGAAAAGTCAGCTCTGCTAGAAATATGAAGTTTTTATGATTATGTGTGTAGGACTTATGGTTAGTATTAAAATATGGTGTATTTGTATTAAAAACATGGCATAAAACATGTTTCGTATTAAAACATGGTATATCAAGGTATGATTCAAAAATGTACATGTGAAAGGATTTCAGGCACTCAAAATCAATACATATTTCCTTTCCATTAAAGAACACTTCAACCCAAAGATGCTTTTTCAAAAGACAACTAGACTTTGTTTTTCCTTGGAGAAACAAGGAAAAACAGACAAGAAACTTCTCACACAAGAAGCTTCTTCAGTTCTTAATTGGAAAAACAAAGCCCAGTTGCCCTTTGATAAAGCACCTTTGGGACAACCATGATCTTGATGACTGAAAATCTCCAAAGACATGAACACTTTTCAAGAACATTATTCTTATGACCAGTAATTGGAGGGAAAAATAGAATAATTCATAGGGTTGATCAAGGATTGGCTTATATGCACAGGCAAGGGAATATCTTCTTGCTCACTGATCAGCAAGTTGCAAACCAAGAATAAGACTATCATTACATAGGTCAATAGATGTGTAAGGTGGAGTGGAAATTCTATGGCCTTCCAGGACTTGGAAAGTGCTGAGATCAGCAACATTGGAAGGGCAAGAGACCTCTTGTCCCATAATTCCTTAATTCCTCTTGGTCCGAGTGAGTGCATTTTCCCCTTCAGTTTTTCACTAGCAAGAAGCCAACATAATTTCCCCTCTAGACTTCCTTTCTCTGTGCTGCCAGATTCTCTGAAAATCAGAAGACGTTTGATATGTATATACAGCAGGAAGTATAGCATCTAATTTAAAGAGACAGCACTGTCAGACAAGTATGCTCATTTCCCTTTTTAAAAACAAATAATGTCCCTTGGAATACAAAGTAGATATGTAGCTATGAGACTTATCATTGGATATTTAGCTAGGCGATAGTGCTTGTCCTTTCTCACTGTGGTCCTCAGTGATGCCTGTTCTTGACCTTCTGTTTTCAACTTTGAAAATACTAAATATGCTTCAGGCTCACCAGAAGAGGTGAGGAGAAATTACTTTCCAGATTGTATTCCCTGTACTGATATAAGAGTACAGTAGGCATCTTACAACGTATTAACTATCACAGACTGAGAGGGATAGATATACAGGTCTAAAGGCCTGTAACAAATTCACTGGTGTGTACAAGAATGAGTGTTGTCATGCACTGAACTGAAGATATATCCTCTGATAAAGAAAGAGACTGTAGGAAAGGCCTTATAAACTTGATGAAGTGATATCACACTACTCCCTTCCTGATTCTGATTTGTTAATTGAGTAGTTGAATTGGAGATCAGCCATTCCTAGAATAATGCTACTTTTTCTGTGAAGAAGATAGAGAGGCCTGCCAAATTGGCGGCCCGTGGACCAGTTGTGTCACGTGTAGGCCATGCCCATCCCGGTTCTGCAAAGGCAAAAAAGTCACGATACATCAAGTGACATGATTAAGTTTGACACCTGTGAGATAAATGAATGCATCTGGTTTGCATAGATGCAACAGTTTCATGATGGACAATAGTACAATGATCCACTGTACTCGTGTAATTTACCTTGTTCGCAACTTACAGTATTATCTAGAGCAGCAATTTTAAGATGTGTGAATTTCAGCTTCCTTATGTCAATGATGATTCTGACTCAGCCGGGTAGAGTTGTCTGGAAATTGAGTCACAACAACAACAACAACAACAACAAAAGGCCAGTTGCCATGGCCCAACTTCCATTCAACTCCTGGAATTATTCAGCCGGCATACTGAGTATTGAAGCTCATACAACTTAAAGGTTGGGAAACACTAGTTTAGAATACTCCACTATGGCAAAATGATGATAACAATCACATTTAAAAAAAATCATTTCTGCAATAACTGGGTGATGTTGTGAACATTCTTTCAGGAGCTAATGAGGGAATAGCCAGAGAGAGAAATATCTGTATTTAGGATTCAATTTGTGTGCACACTGGTATTTAAATAACCATGTTGGATTTAAACTTTCCTGGGATGCCTTCTGGAAAATCTCAATCCTTGCTTAATTTTGATGAAAAATACTGCCTTTCTCAATGAAGAAGTTCTGTTTAAAAAAAATAGACAGTATTTACCAAACAAAGTATTTACCTTTGTTTACCAGATTTATAATGCTTGCTAATTGATTGACTGCAGCTTGAGAAAACCAGACCATTTTATGAAAAGTTTGAGGTCCAAATCAACGTTTTCCAATTGACAATTGGTAATATAGGCTTGAACTTTGTAGCCACCCACATTTCATCTGAAGGCATAGAATGCCTCCTGTTTCTTCTAAGTTTTATATTCTTTTCCTCCAGGGGTGGGCTGCTACATGTTCTCCCAGGTTTGGGCGGACCCATAGCTAATGTTATGGCCAGTTTGGTGAACCACCAAATCCCACCTCTGGTTGGCCCTGTCCATCCCTCCTCTCCCAGGAGTCTCCATGCAGTCCATTTTGCATGCGAGGTAAGTGCAGGACCCGCGCGGAGGCTCAGGGAGGGAGAAAATGGGTCTTCCAGGAGTTCCAGAATTCCAAAAATGGGCCCGTTTCCGGCCTCCAAAGGGTCTCTGGAGGCTGGGTAAGGCGAAAAATGAGCCTCATTGAAGTTCCAGAAGTATGAAACAGATCTGTTTCCAGCCTGCAGAGGGACTCCGGAGCCTGGGGGAGGCAGTTTTTGCGCTCCTAGATGCTCGAGGAAAGCCTCCAGAGCCTGGGGAAGGTGAAAACGCATCCCCCCTGTCATGGTGCAAGAGGCTGACTAGGCCACGCCCACCACCCTCACCCCTACCCAACAATTGGGCAGAGAACCCATTGCTGAAATTTTTGAAGCTCACCTCTGTTTTTCTCTTTCTAGGTTGTTTTATTTTTGCATTTCTGTCTGTAATTAATTGGGTTTATGGATCAGAATAGTAACCATAGTTGCTCTTATGTTGATGAGTATTGAACATCAATCAGTTCAATCAATTCAATTACCATATGCATTTCTGTTTTGATAGAGCAATCTAAAAATCTGTTGAGTATAACTTGGTATTTTGTCTTTCATATGTTCTATGGTATATACAAGGGCAATTACTCACATACCCTTCTTTAAAGCAGAAATATTATCGAAATAAATTATTATTCTTAGTGAAAATTAACTTGATTTCTTCTGGAAATGTTTCAGGTAGAGCCACTGAACTATGGATTAGTATGATGGAGGCCATGACTTGAAATCCCAACAGGGAAAAAATGGAAAATGATTTAGAGCTAAAGTTACCTTGGCTATGCACAACACTTCTCTCTGTGACTAATCAGCAAAATATATGAAAATTAATGCTAAAAAACAGGAGACATTAAACAGCTTTGAAACAGACGGGGAGGGAAAATAAGGGGTTATCCTTCAAATCAACCCATACTTTAAATAAAATGAGTTCAGAATAATTATGAACTTGTATGACTGAAAAAAATGTAATAGGTTGAGAAGCTCATAATCACTTACATTTTGCCATTGTTCAATACTAGAACATTATTTTATAACCTGTGGTCTGTAGCACGTCTTACACATTGCTTTAACGTCGTAATTGCATTCATGTTATTACTCCCATGAGGTAGAATATTATTCTTACTTTTACAGATGGGAACTGAGGCTCAGAGATAGTGACTCAACAAAGGCCACCCAGTGAGTATTAGATTCATGTGCATGCATGCTGAGCATGGTGAAACATGTCATCCCATGGTTATTTCAGACCCATGTGCATGATTTTAGTTGCTGTAAACTCATTGTTTTTAGTTATTCGGGTTTTCATAAGGAAATCATAAGAAACTTCGAACCTTAAAACATATTATGGTGCATAATATTTAACGTAATTATTTTTAAAAAATAGCTGGTGAAAACATCAGGATTAAAACCGCAGCATAGAGAAAGAGAGAGAGAGCTGTTTAGTGTGGTGGTTAAGACATCAGACTAGAAATCAGGAGAATGATGTCTCGTCTACTTTGGCCAGTCATTCTCTCTCAGCCCTAGGAAAATGTCAATGACAAAGCACTGCTGAATACCTCGACAAGAAAAATGACTTTTCCAGGAAGTCACCTGCGGGGAATCAAGATTAACTTGAAGACACATAAGAATAATTATGCAATTGAGACTTGGCAATAAAAGATCAGACTTCATAACATATTTATAAAGATTATCTAGTCATAGCAGTTTCCCTAACTGGAAAAACTTCCACTTTTTCAGAACATTGTTGTTGAAAATATTTTCCACATTGTGAACGTAGCTCCAAGTCAAATGGTTCTGCAACATTGGATGGGAATGTCATCTTCATAACTGACAGATGGGAAAAAAGTTAGTGAACCCTAAAAACAAAACTGAAAGATAGGCCTCAGTTTGAAGATCAGAAAAGAGATGGGAGTAGAAGGCATGGTAAGGCAAGGAACAAATTGAATCAAATTGGGCAAAGCAACTTAAGAACCATAAGGTTAGAAATTTCCTAACAGTGAGAACAATTAACGGGTAGAATGGTCGTAAGGTTCTTAAGTTCCCATTAACAGTTGCTCTTTGGAAAATAAGCACATTTCTGCATATTGCTGTATATTTTGCATATTGTATATTGCTGTATATATGAATGAATTATTCTGTCATGAATAGAAAACTGAATAATAAAATAAGAGAGTTAGAAGGTACCTTGGAGGTCTTCCAGCCCATCCTCCTACTCAAGCAGGAGACCCTATACTATTCCATACAAGTGACTGTCCAGTCTCTACTTAAAAGCCTCCAGTGATGGAGCAACCAGAGCTTCTGAAGGTCATGCCATTCTACCCGTTAATTGTTCTCACTGTTAGGAAATTTCTCCTTAGTTCTAGGTTGCTTCTGTCCTTTATTAGTTTTCATTCACTGATTCTTGTCATGCCTTCTGGTGCTTTGGAAAAGAGGTTGACCCCCTCTTGTTTGTGGCAGCCTCTTGTTTGTGGCAGCACCTCAAATATTAGAACACTGTTATCATATCACCCCTAGTACTTCTTTTCACTAGACTAGACATACCAATTCCTGCAACCGTTCTTTCATGTTTTATTCCCCAGGCCCTTAATCAGCTTAGTTCTCTGTTTCCAGAGTCTCAACATTTTTGTTATAACTGGATGAAGTATTCCAGGTGTGGTCTTAGTGAGATTTTTTAGCGAGGTGCTAATACTTCACATGGTCTTGATTCTATTGCTCTGTTTGTGCAACCAAGGGTTGCATTTGGTTTTTTTTTGGGGGGCAGGGGTGGGTTCCAACTTACTTCGCTACTGGTTTGCTGCCTCCTGTGCTACGTGGGTGTGGCTCGTGTGTGCACGTGCCTCGTGCGTGCACGCATGCGTAATAGAAAAAAGCCCTGAAAAATTCAAAAAAAGAGGGCGAAAACAAGATGGGGACACATGTGCAGTGCCAGAAACCCGGCTTCTGCACATGCACAGAAGGAAAAAAAAAACAAAAAAATCCAACCCCCCCCCCCCAAAAAGATGGCGGCATCCACGGAGCAGAACTGGTAGAACTCAGTAGAACTGGTCCAAAACGGTAGGAACCCACCTCTGGGGGGAGGGGGACTGTTACTGCATACTGAACTTGAAGATCATTCTTCCTGAGATAAATAATATACTGGAATATTTCAGATTCTTATAGTGTAATATTTAAAGCTTAAATATTCTTGATTTCCCAAGTTTTGCACTTTTCTTTGAGCATGCCATATATTGTTTATTTTTCCTGCTTTTCTGTGAAGCTCTGCATGGTAAAAACCTGTACCTTTCTAACCTTGCTAACTGTTTATCTCAATCAACTTTATCCTTCACGGTATCACTGTTTGCATATGCCTTTTGCGGTGCCTGAAACTTAAAAATCATCAAGTATTCTGTGCTCAAGATTATTAATGTTCCTATTTTCTTATACCTTTTCGCGTCAGCTCTGCAGTAAAGAGCTGAAATAAATAGCACAAAGCTATGCTCAATATTGCAACTATAATTACTGTATGAAATTGCATATCATTACGAGTAGATATAAATAAGTGCAACAGCCAAACTCAATGCAAGTTATAGGTATGAAAATGAATGTTGGTTTAAGGGAGAGAAAAGGAAGAACTAGCAGGAGTTTGCCAGAGAATTCAACAGAAAGAAGGAAGCAGAGTGATCAAAGAAGCTGTAGATTCTGAGGGATGAGCAATGAGGAGTGGAAAGGTTATCTTCTGAATAGCTGTTGATTACCCATTGTAGATGATTAGGCGATTGCTTCCTGCTGAGTAAACAGAGAATGTAAGAGAAATATAAGGCAGCCTGGTTCCAGGACGAAGCCCATTGAATGAAAGCAACTCCAAATCTCAACCAACAAATGCTCTGTCTTACACATTGGCAAAGAAAATATCAGAACACCAAATACAAGCTGGGTGGATACAACCTCGTAGATGTCCCTCACTCTGTCAAGGACCTTGGAGTAGTCATCTCAGATGATCTAAGTGCCAGAGCTCACTGTAACAGAATTGCCTAAAAGGCATTAACCTAATCTTGTGAAGCTTCTTGTCTGGTAATATTGTATTACAAACTAGGGCATACAAAACCTTTGCTAAACCAATCCTCGAATACATCTTACCTTTCTGGAAGCTGCACTGCATATCAGACATTAATACAATTGAAAGAGTCCAGAGATATTTCACGAGAAGAGTCCTCCACTTCTCTGCTTGCAACAGAATACCTTATGCCCACCAGACTTGAAATTTTGGGCTTAGACAACTTAGAACTATGTCGCCTTCAGTCTGACCTAAGCGTAGTTCACAAAATTATCTGCTACAATATCCTACCTGTCGATAACTACTTCAGCTTCAACTGCAATAATACATGAGTACACAATAGATACAAACTTAAGGTAAACTGAGATCAGTAAGGGACGTGCATAAGCACACCAACGCGCCTACTGTCCCTGTCCTACTGTCCCCATTTATTCGTATCCATTTCCTGTATTCATAATCACGTTTATATATCTGTTATCTTATACATGCTTGACTAAATAAATAAATAAATAACGCTTTTACAGCTGTTCATGAGAAAGAACTAACAGGAGTTTGCTGGAGAAAGACAAGACAAGAATGGGGCCTTTCTTTGGATGGTGCCTTAGGAAGTCAGAATGAAAACGAATGGACAGGAGATTCTATTTTTCTTCCTAATATATTATTGCAGCTCATAAAATCCCTTGAGGGACAGGCCAAAGCATTGGAGAATTTAATGGCCATGCTTTAGCTACTGAAAAAGGAAGGGAAGGAGAGTCTAGAATGGAAACAGATATTAGAAGCAAGGTTCCTTAGGAAAGATACTCAAGCAGAGAAGCAATGGCAGTAGATGAGAATTACAACCAGCAGGAAGAGATATAAAGGATACTTTTCCCCATGTAACATTCAGAGTATAAGACGTATCCAAATTATCAGCCCCAATTAGGGGGAGAAAAGGTGCGTCTTATACTCAGAAAAATACGGTAATTAGTATCCTAATGGGGTATCATCTTTAGAGCCTCAGGGTTATCATCTTTAAAGTCTCATCCTTAGAGCCTTATCTATTGAAACCAAGAATTGAACTCAGGATCCTGTAGTTTAAAAGTATGTGATCTATCCCATCCACCAATAGTCAACCACAGTTCCACAATAAAAATCAGTTGAGAATTCCTCATCTTTCACTTTTGACAGATTAGATACTGCTGACAAGGATGTAGCATAGAAGAATGTTCCTTACTAAGACTGCTGTTATTTTGCCAGGTTTTTCTCTCTGTGTGTGTCTTTCTGCGTCTCACCCACATTTTACTTTAAACCTCATGATTTATTATTTTAATGCATTGATTCTAATGCTTAAGCATTAAGGGAGAAGGACGCTAGGTTCTAAAACAAATGATATGCCTTTTACATTACTTCATCAACAATGCAGTGCATAATTGTTTTGAAAATGAGAGTGAAAAAAATAGACTTATTATTTTCATTTTGAAATGCCAGGACAGAAAACAAAACCATGAATTCAGAGAAGTGCACAGATTTGTCATTGTTTAACGTCATGTGCTGTTTTAAGAACAGACGTAATTATGAGACTATGGTCACAGTTTTATACTTTCCAACAGAAAACCATTACTGTAATTGCCATCTACATATATTGCCCTACTTAGAATTCACATCAAAATGAAACATGACCTCCATTAAATGGTATGCTATTTAGACTGTCTCTGGTACATCCTCCTCTTCACAGGGAATATTAAAGAGATGCAATCCAGCCCTTTTTCTTTTGCAAAGGATTTTCTGTTCGAAGAGGACAGTCTTATAAGTCACCTTGAAGAGAAGAATTATGTTGGCTTATCCCAGTATTCCAGAAAACATTTTCGGATTTTGGAATATGATAATCTGAAAATAGTCCTTAACTTGGTTTAAAAACATAACCATTCCAAATGTGAAGGGGGAAAAAACCTTGCAGGACAAAACCTCTGCCTGTTTTGCATCTTTGCTTTCCCAGAAAAATAAGGTTGTCCAACCCTTACTATGTCGTATTCAAGCATTAATCTTCTGTTGCTTAAGAACAATTTAACTAGATCAGAAAGCTTCTTTCCCTGTGCAGGAAGTCATGAGCAAGACAGGGCAGGAGGGCAGGAGAAGGGACTAAGGCAGGGATGGCCAAACATTTCCAGCTGAGGCAATACAGTTTCTAAATAATAATTTTCAGCCTGCAGACTGCAAAAAGTTGTTTGATGGCATGATAATGTCACTGAGCAGTAGAGGTGGGTTCTGAATCTTCTTACTGCTGGTTCGCTCAGGGTCGTGAGCACACGTGCGGCAGTCAAAAACTAGGTTCTGTGCATGCGCAGAAGCAAAATCCAAGATGGCCCCTCCCCCAGAGCCACCGACTGAACCAGCTCCGTGACGTCACCGCAAAGTTACTACCTACTCTATAGAAGGAACCCACCTCTGCTGAGCAGATGTGACACTTCAGTAGAAAGAACCAGAACTATTTTGAGGTGGACATGGCTACATTTTGCCTTGAACAAGTTTAGTGAATCTATTTGCAACTCATTTGCGTTGGTGTGTTATCTTGTTTTTCAGTGAGGTCACACAAGCTATTTTTGTCACTGATTTTTGCCAGATTTGTGTGGAGTTCCCATTGGAGTCTGGCACCTGCATGCAGACCAAACGTTGCATGTTATTGTTTATCCATCTGGTAATCCACTTCTGATTCTTAATGATCTGATGGAGATCAGTGCAATGATCGACTTCTTTGTGTTTCTGTAAGCTCATGTGCCATCAGGGATAACTATCACATCTTCTCTTGGCTTCCTTTTCAACTACCTTTAATAAATATCAAGATTTTTCCCCCCAGTGGATATCACATTATGTGTTCAGAGACGTCATGTTTAGCATCATTCTCAGAGTTTCTAGGGTGCAATCCATTTTCCTCTAGAATCATAGTGCAAAATAATAATATTTTCCTTGCTCAAGGAAAAGTTCTAATTTCTAATGATTCAACCTTTACAGCCATGTGTTACTATTGAGAAATCCATGGCTTTAACATCACCTTGGGGTTTTTAGAGTCCAGTTCTCTGCTCAAGCAGGAGACTTTTTTTAACTATTTCAAGCAAGTGACTGTCTAGCCCATTGATGGCTAACCTTTTTCGGCTCGGGTGCCAAATGGGTGCGTGCGCGTGCCCAGACCCATAAAACAATGCCCTCCCCCCTACGCATGAGGGCGCTGGCCTCCCTGTGCATTCGTGCAGGTCTTACTGAAGCCTCTGAACTTCCAGTTGGCCATTTCCCCCTTACATGTGCCCTCCCTTGCAGCGCCCTCCCTGCGCATGCGTGCAGGCCTCACTGAAGCCTCTGAACTTCCAGTTGGCCATTTCCCCCTTTTTCCAGGCTTCAGGAGGCCTTCCTGAAGACTGGGGGAGCGAAAATAGCTTCCCCTGCCCTCTGGAAGGCCAACAATCAGGTGGCTAATGCAGGCATGTACGCTGCAACTGACCTAGGGCAACACCTCACATGCCCTCAGATATGGCTCCGCATGCCATAGGTTCGCCACCACTGGTCTAGTCTCTTCTTAAAGACTTCCAGTGATGAAACACCCACTACTTCTGAAGGCAAGCTGTTCCACTGGTTAATTGTTCTCACTGTTAGGAAGTTTCTCCTTAATTCCAGGTTACTTCTCTCCTTGATAAAGGAGATAAAGTGCTGCTTTCTTCTCTGTCTATTTGCATTGCATTGCCTGTTGACCTTATCTTTGTTTTTTAAATATTAATTTCGTACACTCTTCTTTTGCCTCCAATAAGAGAATGATTGCATCTTGTTTGCTTTTGGCCATCAATAGAATAGAATAGAATAGAATAGAATAGAATAGAATAGAATAGAATAGAATAGAATAGAATAGAATAGAATA
>JANHFT010001904.1:32930-44034 GCA_032467955.1 Pseudoxenodon macrops | reverse complement strand
TTCAGGAGTGTAACTTGTTGCTTGTATCCTACGTCTTTTATTGATTTTGATTCCTGATTGCTTATTTGTACCCTATGACTATCATTACGTGTTGTACTTTATGATTCTTGACGAATGTATCTTGTCTTTTCATGTACACTGATTGAGAGCATATGCCCCAAAGACAAATTCCTTGTGTGTCCAATCACACTTGGCCAATAAAGAATTCTATTCTATTCATCCAAGAAGCTTTTTCAGCTCTGACAGGATAGTGGGGAATGGAAGTCAGAGCTGAAGAAGCTTCTTGGATGAGAAGCGAAACGTCTTAAAAGGAAAACCAGAAAGTCCAGTTGTCTCTTGGGGAAAACAAGCACCTTTGGGACAGCTAGAGGTGTAATTCAGCAATATCCTTGCTGAGTTACACCTCTGATCATTTCTGGGAGCTTGCCTGATAGAGTTGTGGTTCACTCAGTGCTTTATACCCACAATTTATTGAATTCTTGACTGAACAATAGTCAAGAGCTAGTCATATTATTTTACCTATTATGGAAGCAATGAATGTCAGATGGGGAAAGGAAAGATCAGTTTCCTAGAATTCTCTGGAAGAGGAGTGAAGAGAACATGAAACAAACCCACAGTTGATCCACTGGCTCAGCAAAGTGATCTCCCTGGACCTTGGTGTGTGTGTCATGTGCTAAGCCACTTCCTATACCGATGACCCCTAGCTATGGGGTTCATTGCTGACTCTGGAAAGTGGCTATGAGCCGCCACTGGAAATTAGCAAGTACAATGTAGATACTTCCTTATTCACTCTCTCTGAATCCCTCATGTGCTCATTCTCTTGTTCTAACCAGTCAGCTGGCTAGGATGTGATGGGCATTGTAGTCTAAACATCTGCAAGGCGGCAGAAGCGGCAAAAGTGGATCTTAACAATTCGTTCACAATCTGATCTTAAGGCCGTTTCCCATTTGCACCTAACCACAACACCAACATTGTCAAGCATCCTTTTTCACCCCCCTGGCTTTGTCCCCTACAACTTTTCCCATCTTCTTCCTGACTCATGAGTGAGACAGTCGTATGCCATCCTCAGCTGTGCGGTGAACAGTTATTTCCCCTATTCAGATAGAAGCTGTGCATTTGTCACCAATCATTGTCCAAGGTGAACCACTGTGGGTGGGATTGGAATTAAACGTTATTCTTTCAGGCTAATGGGGGGAGCTGCCCCCCCCACTCCCTGACCAGCCTCATCTGCCCCATTATTCTACTTCCAGAGAATAGAAACATGATGGTATTAGTAGCATTACATTGTTCAGCTGGCTATGTGATAAGTGCTTTAAATCTACAGCTGTTACCATTTTGGGACATACCCGTATTTTTCGGACTGTAAGACTCACCAGTGTATAAGATACACCAAGATTTTGAAAAGGTAAGTAAGAAAAAAAACGTTTTTGTCCTACCCGGCCCCCAGGAGCACTCTGCAGGCCTCCCAAACCCTCTGCACACACCATTTTTCTCAAAAATGGGACGTGTGGGGCTGGTCTTCGGGAGGCCAAAAATGGCTGTATTCGGTGTATAAGATGCCCTAACATTTCCACCCTTTTTTAGGGGGGGGGGAAGTGTGTCTTATACTCCGAAAAATACGGTAGCTAAAATAGTAACAGTGGAATGACAGGACCAAACCCTCCTGACCCCCAACCCCCATTGCCAAAATACTCATGAATTTTGCATTTGTTGCCTAAGTGAAAAAAGGTGTATGTTTGGATGTGAATGGAAGTATTCTAAATAAGCGCCCCTATGACTCAGCTGCCTTCATTACTCTGACCTATTTTTTCTCGTTCTTTCCAACAAGCCAACTTTATCCAGAATGGAGTGAAGGAGAGGCTTAAAATGACAAGGTCCTGCAGCCATATTTCTCCTACTGCAGCACCACGATTGGTGGATGTGAGCAGGAGGAGAAGAGCAAAGCCCGAGGAATCAGCCAGTTACTGCTTATCACAGGCAGAGGCAAAATCGGGATGACACAGCTCAGCAGTGGGTCAAGGCAGAGGCAGGATAGGAAGCAGCAATAGGGATAGCTGCCTAATTTTTTATTTTATTTTTTGCCATTTCAAGCAACGGTCCTTTGTATCAACAGTAGAGGAAGGCCCCCAGGTTATTTTCCCTATCACATTACACCTCATGGTGACACAAACCTGCGTTGGCAATTGTTTTCTGCCCAGTTCCCCATGATGCCTCAATTTTGTTTTCAGTTCAAGAGTGAGAGAGTTTTGGGTTTTAAATAAAGGGGAATATTTTTCAGCTCAGGGGTGAAATGAGGCTGCTGTCTCTGAGGTTGGTTGTTTTCTTGCAGATGTTTCATTACCCAAACTCAGGGATGAAATCCAGCAGGTTCTGACAGATTCTGGAGAACCGGTAGTGGAAATTTTGAGTAGTAAAAAGAACTGGCAAATACCACCTCTGGCTGGCCCCAGGAGTGGGGAGGGAATGGGGATTTTGCAGTATTCTTCCCCCAGGAGTGGGGAGGGAATGAGGATTTTGCAGTATTCTTCCCATGCCACGCCCACCACACCCACCAAGTCACACCCACCACACCCACCAAGTCACGCCCACAAAACTGGTAGTAAAAAAAATTGGATTTCACCACTGCCCAAACTAGGCAACAGCACCAGTGATAGTAGTCTTAATTCTTTTGCTTTTTGTAGATATTGTGTTCTGTCTACAATAACCATGCCTTTGGTGGTAGGATAATGATGGTTTGACCCTTTTTGTTAAGTTTCTGAGGCCTGCTCTATCCTCTGCTGTAAGTTGATCCTGTTCTCGTCTTCTTCTGGTCTGTGGAATGATGGTTTGTCTGAAGTTTTCTTGGACGTCTGGGAAGTTTAGCAGTTTTAAACGCTCCTTTCTAAGACTAGAAAGAATTTCAGGGCATTGACATCCCCTGTTGTTATAGTTGAGGCCTTTCTGTAGAATTCTGTGTTCTGCAGCGGAGAGTGGAAGGCTGGACTACTAGCTCTGATTAACATTTTGGGTAATGAAATGTCTGCCAGAAAACAACCAAGCTGAAAGCACCAAGGACCCCTCGTCTTGGGTTTTCCTTAGCTTTTTTACCCATGGTTAAAGTAATGTGACAATTTACTGAGACTTTTCACGCCTCAGCTGTTTCTTTGACTAGGATCTTTTGATATTTCTTGAGTATGAATTACCCCAGTTTTCTGTGACCTAGTTTATAACTTTGTATTAAGCCACATTTACTGAATGGTGTCTTGAATAAGCTATGGTTGTGGTGGTCTTGTGCAGCATGTTAAAGCAAAACCAACTAGAGCTCATTACAACTTCCTGTCATATGTGAGTTTAGCTGATGATTTTTGAAGGCCGAAGAGAAAGGAATTGGCTGAAGGTAAAGAAATGGGAATGTGATTGTTTCCCCTCCTACTTTTTATGCATCTATAAAATACCTTTCTTGAAGAAAGAATCATATATTTTCCTCAGGAATGGGGGAAAGGTAATCCATAACTGAAGAGAAAGAGACAGAAAAATGGCATTCAATTAAGTAACTTAACATACTGAAATAGTTTGGGTCTTCCCCAATGTTTCATTACTCATCAGACACCCACCCACCCCAAACCAGGTTTTCCGGTGCTCTAGAGTAAAAGTGGAAGAACTTAAGTCAAACTATATGAGATGATGCTGTGGTTATTATCCATCTAGGTGACTGCCCAGAACTCCTGCAATTATAACACAAGAATTAGCTTGAATAGGAAGAATGGGCAGCCAAGGAAACAGGCCTTTGCTGGTCTATGGGTGGCATGGCAGAGGGTCCTTTCCATGCTTTAGTTCATGGGTCCTCAAACTACAGCCCAAGGGGCCACATGCAGCCCGCCGACGTCATTATTCCGGCCCGCACAGAACTACAAGGCTGTCCTGCCCACATCATCCCACACACCCTTCGGCTGAGCACAGGACTTACCTTCGCGAGCCCCACGGGCTGGAACTGAAAGGTAAGGCCAACAATTTTGGTCTCAAGAGATGTTCTGGAGGTGGGGGAGGTTAAAAATGTGGTGCACAGATGCCCCAAGGAGGCCAAAAAATGGGAAATGGTCCATTTTTCACCTCTCCCGCCTCCAAAAGTTAAAGAGAGAGAGAGAGAGAGACCAGGAGAGACAGAAAGAGAGACAGAGACACAGAGAGGGAGGAGAGGGAGGGAGAGAAGAGAGACAGAGATTTCTCAAGCTCCTGGACCACTAGACTCCTAAACAACTGAAAAAATGATCTAGTAAAAAGAAAAGTCAAGCAAAAGAGCAACATGCAAACAAAAGCGAATAAAACACCCCCAGGAGCAAAACAAATTAAAGTTTAATTTGTATACATGTTTAATGGACTGTTAAATTGGCCACGCCCACCTAGTCACATGGCCTAGTACGCCCACTCAGTTACATGACCATCTAGTCACACCCACCTACCCGGTAGGGTCCCCCAACAGTCTGAGGGATCGTGAATTGGTCCCGTTTAAGGACCCCTGCTCTATATTCTATAAGCTCAACATTAATTTTTCAGATTTTCAGATAATGAAATGTCTAAACATAATAGGCATCATTTCAAAAACTATGATTAAACAAAACAGAAAGATGTTTTGATCAAAAAGAAACCCCGAAATAATAGGCTAAGTCTGACTAGAACTAAACTCATGTTTGACTTCTTCACAAACATGGATCCCTAAATACTACAACTTCCATCATTCTGGAAATGTTTTAATTGAAAATTAAAATCTAAAATCTACTAACATGTTATTTCAACTCCATACATCCTTACATTCCTATTGATTTCCAATTTTGTAGCATTTACTCCAAGGTGGGGTATAAGATTGCAGATGTATACTTTCCCAAGCAAAATTATGAGAAACAAATATATGATATATGAATACACCCTAAGTTTTTAATTACATTTGACCATAGGAAATAATAAATGGAAGCTTAAATACTTGGCACATCTTTTTTTACATAAATTCTTACACTGCATTTCATTTTTACAGATAATTCTCTAAATTCATGGATTTAACTCAAATTTCAGAATAAAACATGAAAGAAGCAGTACTGATATTGCTTAATAAATGCATAAACCCATCAGTTTTTTTTAGAAGCAAGCAAAATATGTTTAACTGAATTTAATATTATCATGCATGGATCTATTCAAATTAATTTATAAAATTTATAATTTATAAAACTCTTGGGTATATACACGTATATTTCAAACAAGGGATCTTTTGTGTGTGAGGTGAACTGCTACACTACAGAAACCCAATGCTGTGTGTATGATGAGCTGCTTGGCTGTTCATGGCCATGTTATACTCATTTATATCCATTTATTTGTATACCAATCTCATGCGATCATGTCCATGTCTAAACTAATACCTGTTACCTTGTACATGTTGACAAAATAAAATAAATAAAGTAAAAATAAATAAGAAGAGCATGGAAGAAATTCCACAACTCAGCAGAAGTTTTCTTGAACTGAATCACTTTACCAGAGCTACAGTGGTGGATGCTCAAAGTAATGCTGTACTGAGTAGTGAAAATAATTTGGAAGAAACAGTTGAGATTATTTTTCCACTTCTTCTCTGGAACAGCCCAACCCTTTTCAAACTGAGGAACAAAAGCCTGGACAAGGTTAATTTTTTTCTCTAAGTCAATTTAACTTCAATCAGTGGATTCCTTAAAAAGAGCATCTGTTTTGTGCAGAAGCCCAGGCCTTCCCCTCCCAAATCAAACTTCAATAAGGAACAAAGAATTCCCAATTTTAAGGCAGGGGTGCTGCTGCCTGTTTTCCACATCTACTAAGGTAGATAAATCTATTTTAGTAGGCATAGGCAATTTGTAATGCAAAATTTCTAATCTGCCTGTTACCGGTTTTAAAAAGTAGTGGAAACAGGTCTATTCCATTAATAAACAATGTCGGTGTTTAGCACTGATGATGTTACCTAGTTTGGGTAATGAAATGTCTACAAAAAAAACAACTTCAGAATCAAAGACTAATTTCAACCCTGAGTTATTTCCTTTGCTATTTTTTTTTATTTTTCACCTCAGGATTGTTGTGAAAATAGCAAGAAGGTATGTTTTGTATGTAGGCTGCCTTGAGTTGCAAATAAATAAATAAAAGTAGGGTAAAATAAATAAATTATAAACAATAAGCAACTTTATAAGTTATAAAGTTAATTATGTGCAAGTGGGTGCCAACTCTTAAGAGACCAAATAGTTTTCCTTGACTATACTTCAAAAACATTGCATAATAACAGAGTTGGAAGGGGCCTTGGAGGTCTTCTAGTCCAACCTCCTGCTAAGGCAGGAAACCCTATCAAGACAAATGGTTGTCCAATCCCTTCTTTAAAACTACCAGTGTTGGAGCATTCACAACTCCTGGAGGCAAGTTGTTCCACTGATTGTTCTGTCAAATGGCAACACTTCAACATTTTACTGGAGAAATAATACCAGAATGTGGGGTGCCACCATCAAAAAGTCTGTCAGCCATTTTATTTTTGAAGGTACCCATGGAGTTTAATGACCTGAGACTAGATTGCAAATCTTCTTTGAGCATTACTTTATTATTACATTATTACATTGCCAGAACTCACTGTAATAGCATTGCCAAAAAGGCATTAAGAATGGTTAACCTAATATTGTGAAGCTTCTTCTCCAGTAATATTTTACTGCAAACTAGGGTATATAAAACCTTTGCTAGACCAATTCTCAAATACAGCTCATCTGCCTGGAACCCCCACTGTATATCGGACATTAATACCGTACAATTGAGCAAGTCCAGAGGTATTCCACGAGAAGAGTATTCCACTCCTCTGCTTACAACAGAATACTTATGCCACCAGGTTTGAAATTTTGGGATTAGACAATTTAGAACTATGCCCCCTTTGGTCTGACTTAAGCATAGAATACAAAATTATCTGCTACAATGTCCTACCTGTCAATGACTACATCACCTTCAACCGCAATAATACACGAGCACACAATAGATACAAACTTTAGCAACAGAGTGCTCAAAGCCTGGAATGCACTACCTGACTGTGGTTACTTCCCCAAAATTTTAACCTTAGATTGTCTACTGTTGACCTCACCCCATTCCTAAGAGGTCTGTAAGGGGCGTACATAAGCACACCATCATGCTTAGTGTCCCTGTCCTAATGTCCCCATGTATTCATATCCTTATCCTGTATTCATAATCATGTTTATACCTATATCTGTTATCTTATACAAATAAATAAATAACTTCTGAACCAACGTAGATTAAATCTATACAATAATGCTATTTGAAGAGATGATTTTTTTTAGAAGCTTCTCTCCCTGCCCCAATGGAGAACTTTCTTCAAAATTATTAAATTTCTGTCTCTAAACCAGGCCTGGGAAGGATCAAACAGTAACTTTTTCCGCAGCAGGAAGTTTCCCCAAGTTTTGCCCGCCAATTACAATTACAGTATTTTATAACGTTAAGAGTTCCCAAGATGCGATCAAAATCTCGCCACGGGCGGAGAAATTCTGCCGCAAACATCGCGATAAGTGAGATTCTAGCGCGCTTAGTATCAGACTACAACTTCTATAGGTTTTATAGGAAATCAACCGCTACCGGTTGATAAATCAAATATACTGACGTACACATTTTTGACTAATAGTGAAGTATTAGGTTGTTTTTTTTTGCTAATAATGAAGTATCTCTTAAGAGATTGTTTTTATAAAATTTCCAGCTTAAATATGCAGGCGATCTCTGGAGGCAGCCATATTGTACGGTCCCGGCAGCCGCAGCGCGTGGAAAGAAACAATTTCCGCTTCCGGAAGACGCTGCTTCTTCCTTTCTCTCTCTAGGCCTGGGCGAGTTGGCAGGTCCGGGCGAAGGGCCTCCGCTGAATCCGACGCCATCCTCCGTCCGCCGCGGGAGCTCGAGGTCTCTCAGCCGCCGCCATGACGGAGCAGATGACCCTGCGTGGTACCCTAAAGGGCCACAACGGCTGGGTGACTCAGATCGCCACCACCCCACAATTTCCAGACATGATCCTCTCCGCCTCACGCGGTAAGGTGGAGCGAGACGGACCAGTCCACTAGAGGGGACAGAGGGGGGGTGGCCCAAAGAATAGACTGGGAGAAACCATGACGGGGAAGAAACGGTGAAAGATAAGACTTTTTTTGCATGGGCGATCAGCGAGGCCAACATGGATTGCACGACCTGGTGCAATCGGTTTTCTTTTTTGGAGAAAACTGCTCGGGGCAATTTAGAGGAGAAATCGTGGTGTCTTAAGAATGGGGGATAGGAAGAGGATTACAAAAAGCTGAATAATAGGGGTGGTGGTGTTGAGTTAAGAATGCAGGGATGGTAGCAAATCTTAAGGAAGAGACATCCGTCCCAATGATTACATCTGACATTGTCTGCTGACCTTTTTCATTGAGGTCTGAAGACACGTCCTGCAATTATGATGGGACAGGAAAGGATCAAGAAAGAAAATGGAAATTTTTGTTAAGAGTTTTGTTCGATTAAAAAAATTCAAAGCCAGCATGCTTAAACTGTTAACAGGAAGATGTGTCTGTTTAGAAATCTTAGGTTTGTGCATTAGTGCAGGGAGGAAAGATTTCGGCCTTACAAGGCTTTTTTTTAAAGTTGGAATTCCAAGGGGTTTCATCAAAATCCGGATGTGAAATGGTGAGCCAGGTAAGCCTCTGAGCATGTGCTTAGCTCTTAGTAAATTATGATCAAGTGTAGGACTGTACCAACAAGGATTTTCATGGACAAATCTGTTCCAGGTGTCCTTCCCACTCTTATATGGTAACTTTCTTAGTGGTTTGCTATAGAAAGCTTTATTTTCCAGTTCTATCTATTATCAAATAACTGGGATCACAAGTGTCTTATTGTCCTGTCCTGGATTACAAGAAAACTCCAGTGAGTATTTCATATTAGGCAACTCCGTTTTAGGGTAACTTATTTCTCGGTTGAGAGCAACTGAAGTTACATCCTTGGAGGATTTACGATATTTATGCCTCTCCTCCAACAAAAGGACTCTACCCTCTTTGACATTAGGTTATAGCAGTGTTTCTCAGCCTTGATGGCTTGAAGATGTGTGGACTTCAACTCCCAGAATGCTCCAGGCTGGGGAATGATAGGAATTCACGGATCCACACATTTTTGAAATTTACATGGTTGAGAAACACTTATTGTGGCCAAGAAGCAGAGATAATAATTATTCATAGCCCCCTTAAGCATCAAACCTTGCTCCGTGAGTTTGGGACAGTCAGTCACTCATTCAGCTCAACACACCCCATTGGGTTTGTTGTGGAGAAAATAGGTTGCTGGAGAATTAGATGGGTTGCCACCTTAAGTTATATATTTCAAAAAAGTTAAATAAAAATATAGCAACATGAGTTTAAAAAGCTGCAAAAATGGAAGCCCAAAAACACTGCTATTGAGAGTGTTTTTTTTCTATGTTTTTATAATGCACAAGTAGATGGTGAAAAAGAGGACACTTATACTGCAATGTAAGGAATGAGAGTTTCTTCTGTCCTGGTGATTGAATAAGTAGAGATGTGCAAAATACTTTTGAATATGAAAGTCCTTGATTAATTGATGTTGAAAAATGAGATCAAGGTAGCCCTATTTAGAAAATTCCTAAGTGGTTTTAAAGTGACCTGTTTTTAGTTCAAGATGCTTGCTTTGAGAAGGAAAAATTTGGCAGATGTCTTGTGTTTCTCATCCTTGGCCATTTTAAGATTTGTGGATTTCAACTCTCCAGCCAACAATAGCCCAAACCAATTCTGGAAGCTGAACTCCACACATCATGGCTGAGAAAAACTGGTGTAAAATACGTTGTGTGATGACTTATCACATATGTAGAATATACTTCTACATCAAAGGGTTAACCTCGCCTTCAATGGGTTGAAAATTGTCTTTTAACTGGCCTTCTACCAGCAATGTGTGGAGGGAAAAATCCTTTGCTGATCAAGGGGGGGAAATCTTAATCAACAAACTGCTGAACTTGCAACTTGAGCTGTGGAGTTCACATGGGCTTTGTTGCCACCCTGAGAATTAAGCTTGGGAACAAGGATGGCATTCAGGACTGTAGATGCAGAAGGTTGAGGGGGAAAGAATCCGTTGTTTTGCTTTTGTGGGCATTTTCCTGGTTTGAGATTTAAGGTGAAGGAGTAACCTTTTGTGTCCTCTTACAGATAAGACCATCATCATGTGGAAGTTAACAAGAGATGAAACAAACTATGGGATTCCTCAGCGAGCCCTACGAGGCCATTCTCACTTTGTGAGTGACGTGGTCATCTCTTCAGATGGGCAGTTTGCCCTCTCCGGCTCTTGGGATGGCACCCTGCGTCTCTGGGATCTTACTACGTGAGTGCAAGTTGTAAATAAAAATGGCCTCTTTGTTCCAGGAGGGGATAGTTTACTTCTACGGCCCAAAGAATAGACTGGGAGAAACCATGACGAGGGAAGAAACGGTGAAAGGTACAATTTTTTGCATGGGCGATCGGCGAGGCCAACATGGATTGCACGACCTGGTGAATTGGTTTTCCTTTTGGAGAAAACTACTCGGGGCAATTTAGAGGAGAAATCGTGGTTGGTGTCTTAAGAATGGGGGATAGGAAGAGGATTACAAAAAGCTGAATAATAAGGGGGGGTGTTGAGTTAAGAATGCCGGGATGGTAGCAAATCTTAAGGAACAGACATCCGTCCCAATGATTACATCTGACATTGTCTGCTGATCTTTTTCATTGAGGTCTGAAGACACGTCCTGCAATTATGATGGGACAGGAGAGGATCAAGAAAGAAAGTAGAAGTTTTTGTTAGGGTTTTGTTCGATCAAAATTCAAAGCCAGCGTGCTTAAACTCTAGCAGGAAGATGAGGCTCTTAGAAATTTTAGGCTTGTGCATTAGTGCAGGGAGGAAAGATTTCAGGCTTACAAGGCATTTTTATTTTCTGATTGTTTCCTGCACTTCCAGTGATTAAATCTGATAGTATGTATATATATATATATTACCATTGTAGTAATAGGAAAAATAATTTATATATATATATAGGTATTTTGTTGTTCGGGTTCTTTCCCGTGTAGAATCAAAGGTGCCATTAGCACAGCGT
>JANHFT010001903.1:91725-101753 GCA_032467955.1 Pseudoxenodon macrops | reverse complement strand
AAATAAATCGAAATAAATAAACAAACCAGGTTTGTTAGCAACCTACTTAGCAAACGGTAAAGTAGACAAGTGCCTTAGATCAGGGGTTCTCAACTTTTTCCTTCACCACAGATTCCTTTTAAATAACTTTTGTGGCCACGGACCATGGCCACGGACCACCAAGACTTAAGATTTAAATCGTAACATTTCTTCAAGCCTTTGTGGACACGGACACACACCAGGGGTGTGTTCTGGATATTTTTGCTGCTAGTTCACTTAGGGTTGCGCTGCGTGTGCGTGCATAGCAAAAAACTAGCAGAAGCAAAGTCCAAGAGACACCAACGGGCCCCGCTCCATGATGTCATCGCCAAGTTACTACCGGTTCTATAGAACCGGATAGAACCAGTAGGAACCCACCTCTGACACAAACCCATGACGACATTGTACCTCCCGCCCCAGGTTGAGAACCCACTGCCTTAGATAATAAATGCTAGAAGACAAAAATAATATTTCTTTGGCCATTCTTCCTGAATTCCGTGGATAATCTAGTATATCTTAAGAAGACAGAGCTATGTAAGAGCTTATTCTGTATTACATAGACGATACGGAAGGAGACATTCTCCCATGGGTTTTTTGCTGGCCTTGCAAACCTATTGACTACATTCACACAAGACACTTTTCTTGATTACGGAATCCATTTTTCTATATTTGCCCCATACCACACCATGAAATAACCAAATAAGCTGAATTCCTGCATCTATCAAGCAAAAAAACAGAATAACAGAATAAGAGTTAGAAGGGACCTCAGAGGTCATCTAATCCAACCCTCTGCTCAAACAGGAGACCCTGTGGAATGGAATAGAATAGAAAATATGGAATGGAGTGGAAACCTGGAAAAAAAAAGCTGTGATCAAGTTCATAATCATGTTAAATTTTGGTTTGCTAAAGCATTGCTTATTGAAGAAACAATAATCAATTCCATTCCTACACTGTACTATTATCATTAATTATGATTATTATCATTAATAACCACTCTGGCTGAGATCTCACAATACAATAAGCTAATCACGAATAAAGTACACTATGCAATATTAATCCTTTGTACACCTTCTTTCAAAATTGCAATCAGAAATGGCTATTGGGACTGCTTATGCATTTGAACCCTTTGTTTAAAAGCAACAGCCAAGAAGCATTTACTAAAGAGCAAATCCCAATCCATAAAGATTTCTTTAGAAATAAACTCATTTAATATTGGGCTATGCCAATTCTTTTTGAGCCTATGATTGGATGAAGATGATAAATCTTACTTTCAAAAAAACGCATTAACTCTTCTTTTCACATATAGCGAAGTCCATTTATCATTTCTATCTAGGAAGCATTGTGTGGGTGTATGCATACGCATCGTGTATTTTAAATTGAACTCAACATTTTTCACTTTTAATGGGCATGTTAGAAGCTTCCACTTCTGCACTAGATTTATTCCACTAAATAAATGCAAAGATAGACTCCGAAGTCTCCTCTTACTTAGAAAGTAAGACTTAAGACTATTTCTTTTAAATTGTTTATTTGAATAGCCTAATCCATTTAAATAGATTGCTTACCCATCGATCCTGGGGAAGCCACTGGGAACACAGCCTACATGGCTAGTTCAGTGTGTTGTGCATATCCAGAAAATTGGCTAATCTAGTAAACCATGGTTAGGTTAACCACAGATAAGTGTGCCCTAAAAATACAGATTATGCTATCAAAACAAAATTTCCATATAAGTGCACATTAAAGGCCACTTGACCTGGCATGTAATTTTCAGCAACATACCAGTTCCATTCCTTACATCTAGTTCTGTAAGTAAGGCAAATTTCTCTAGTATTAACGTTAAGTAAGCTTTATAATCATACAACCAAATGAATTTGACAAATTCAGCTGAAGGCAGGGGGTGATAGTTCAGAGAGCTAGGGATAGTTAACTTGTTAGTTGCTTTTAATTCATTCTAATTGTTGCTTTCGAATAAGATGCAAAATTAAAATATGAGATAATTTGTTTCTGCTATGCTCTCCTTGATTTTTATGAATTCCTCCTACAATACTTTCAATAACTGAAATTTTGGACTTAGATAACTTACCCTAGAACTACGCCGCTTTCGGTATGACCTAGGCATACTTCACAAAATTATCTGCTACAATGTCCTACACGTCAATGACTACTTCCGCTTCAACCACAACAATACAAGAGCACAAAATAGATACAAACTTAAAGTGAACCACTCCAAATTCTATTGCAGAAAATACGACTTCAGCAACAAGAGTGATCAATGCCTGGAATGCAGTACCTGACTCTGTGGTTTCATCCCCAAAATTTTAACCTTTGACTGTCTACTGTTGACCTCACCCCATTCCTAAGAGGTCTGTAAGGGGCGTGCATAAGCGCATCATCGTGCCTACCGTCCCTGTCAATAAAATACATGAAATGAATACGAATAAAAGGGAACATAAAATGTTCCCTTTTATTCGTATACATTTCATGTATTCAAATCATGTTTATATTTTATATATATTATCTAATACGTGCTTGACAAATAAAATAAATGAATAAAAATAAAAATATTACAAGATAACTTTTCCCATTTTATTCCCAGGTGCTTTGAGTCTGCAAGTCTTGGAAATCCCAGCTAAAATAACTGTTGCAAAAAACAAAATTGCTATAAGCCTCCCAATTAGTTAAACTTCTACTGATGCTGTGAAGTTTATTCTTTAAGTAAATTACATAAATAGAATGTTCAGTGAAACGGAATAGTTTTTAATTCCTATTGATTTCCTACCTTATCCCATGTTTTAGTTCTTTGGATCTTCAACCTTCCTGAAACTAAAGTCTGATTGCATTTTTTAAATTGTGTTTCATTTTTGGAGACGCTGTTCTTCATGGAAACTCTCTTCTCATCTACCTTTACCAAAAGATTTACCTCTTTTGCAGCCAAGGAGTTATAATGCCTTCATACCATTCCATTCCATTCCACAAATGAGGGGGGGGAAATAAGTATCTTGGGGATAATTTTCCTACAGTCTTAATTTAGGAATGACTGAACCCCCCTCCTCCTTTCAGATGTGTTTGTCTTCCAAGCCTGCACCATGTTGGCTGGGGATTAAGGGAGTGGTAGTCCCATCATAACTGCAAGACTCCACGGTGCAGTCTCTTCTAAAGGACTCAACCAAAGAAAAAGGAACTGAAAGCCATCGAAGAAAGTTCAAATAAATTGTCTAAGAACTTTTTTTCAAATTCAATAATTACAGGTAGTCCTTAATTTACAGCTATTCGTTTAGCAACCAGTCAAAATTATGACTTATGACTAATCCTTACACTTACATGGTCACATCTCCACAGCCACGTATTTACAACTACAGTGGCAATGACACTGTATTAATAACATGCTAAGCCAGTACACTAAGGATGCGGTGGCTCAGTGGCTAAGACACTGAGCTTGTCAATCGAAAGGTTGGCAGTTCAGTGGTTTGAATCCCTAGTGCCGCATAACGGGGTGAGCTCTTGTTACTTGTCCCAGCTTCTGCCAACTTAGCAGTTCGAAAGTACGTAAAAAATGCAAGTAGAAAAATAGGGACCACCTTTGGTGGGAAGGTAACAGAATTCCATGTGCCTTTGGCGTCTAGTAATGCTGGCCACATGACCATGGAGACGTCTCCGGACAGCGCTGGCTCTTTGGTTTTGAAACAGAGATGAACACTGTCCCCTAGAGTCAGGAACGACTAGCACATATGTCTGAGTGGAACCTTTACCTTAAGCAAGTGCAACAATGAAACAACAGTTGCATTGTCCCAGGGACACGTGATGGCCATTTGCAACCTTTCCAGCCAGCTTCTGACAAGCAAAGCCAGTGGGGAAAGCTTTGATTCACTTAATGGTGTGCTTAACAAATATAGCCAAGAATAAATAAATCATAAAATTGGGTGTGACTCACTTGACAAATGCCCTGCTTATGAACAGAAATTCTAGCCCCAAATTTATAGTAAATAAGTCAGGGACTATTTGTACATGAAGTCCAGTCATGGCTACCAGAATTCAATGTCCTTGCAAAGAGTTACACTTATTCTGATCCAGGTTCTTGCTGTCACATCCTAGGAAAGCTTATTTTAAAAAATCCCCTACAAACTCAAAGGTCACAGTTGAGAGATTGAGCAACATACCAAGATATGCACTCATAAAAGCAAGCTAGGTCAAGATCAAGTAATGTGCTAAATATATATTTCGTCCCCTATGGAGGAAAACAACATTTCTGGATGCTCTTCTATGTACAGTATAGCCCAATCAAGTCAACAATGGTAATGTCTAGAGAAATCCAAAGAAACATTCAATAAGATTTACTCCCAAGTCTCATTGGTGCTACCTGTGACATTTGCAAACAGAAAGCAAGTTGAGCCCCCCCCCCAAAAAAACTATTAAAATTAATGCAATTACGTATTCTCTATTTTAATTCAATTTCACATTAAAAATTGGGATAAACTTTTGGAGAATTCCAAGGGGATTTTATCTATGGTCTGGGTGACATGAATAATCTTCTGGCCAAAGAGAGGATTGATTCCCCAACCATGAATGATGTTGGGATCACCAGCTTCTTGAATTAACTTATTTTCTGACATCGTACTGAGTCATACTCTAACCAAAGGTTCACACAAAAGATTCACACAACTTATTAAACCTAGCCAAAGTTAAAGCTAATGATAGTAATGATATATACTTTTTTGGGGGGGTAGGTGATAGTCTTGCTGACTGAGTGATGGATATCCTTGCTAATCAAATGAAAGATGTAGGAGACCAAGCCATCAAATGTGATAATGTGCATATAGATAATTATCAACACAATGAGGTTTTCCCATCACTAAGAATTTATTTAGCGGTTGATTGACTGCAGGCCCTTCAGATACAAGGCTCTTGAGTGGAGCCTTGTATGGTGCCAAACATGACTATCCTGTGGAATGATCCCCATTATGAAAATTGCTGACATGAGCAGCACGGTGGCCTAGTGGTAAAGATGCTTACCTCCCATTCGGAAGGTTGAGAGTTTGATCCTAGGTAGCGGCAGATGTTTCTCTCTCAGGGTGCTGCTGTGAACTCTGTGTAGGCATCAAGAAGGGCATCTGGCCAGTAAATACTCCACTCCACCCAGTTGCCCCAACTCCACCCCAAATTAAAGGTTACTGCAGTGTCATAAAAAAAATTGCAGTGGGAATTATCTATTAAATAATAATTGCTCTTAATTTTGACTTTGTCTTTTGCAGCTGTTCAGATAACCTGATTCTAAACATGCAGTGCACACCGAAAAGAGCCAAAACTTCAATTGCACCATTATGACTGCCATCTCAACCTTTTTGACCCCATCCTACAGACACCCCCAGCTAAACATTTATTTAGAAATATATATATATGACTACCCAATTCATTCACTGTGAGTTTACAGAAGTAAAACTCTCAAAATAAAACCCAGTGAACCAGAGGTGGGTTCTGAATCTTCTTACTGCCGGTTCACTCAGTCTCGAGCATGCATGCAAAGCGTGCGGCAGTCAAAAAATCCAAAATGTCTGCGCCCACGGAGACACTGATAGAACCAGCTCCGTGACATCATCGCAGAGTTCTATAGAACCGGATAGAACCAGTAAGAACCCACCACTGCAGTGAACCACTACTATCTGGTGACAACAATCTAACCAATCACTTGATGAGCTCCATATCACCTGAGGTCTCCAGGTCTCCAGTCTTCAGGACTTTTTGGAAGCATATCAAGGTGGTGGTGGTGGGCAATATTAACTCTGCAGGGATAATGTTCCACAGGTAGGAAGCCACCACAGAGAAGGCCCTTCTTCTTGGGCCTCCTTAAGAGAGGGGACCTGCAACCTATTCAGCTTTAGGACGACCTTTGGAGAGGAAAAAATGTCTTTTCAGTTGAGCATATTTAGAGTTGCTACTTAAATTTAGATGAAACCAAATTCAGCTACATACCAGCTTTCGAGTTCTAGAATCAAAGACCACCAACTTCTGAGCTCTCACCCAACTATATCACACTTGTGTAAAATCTACTGTACACGTCTCTACTTAGAAGAAACTCCCAAAAGGATTTCAATAAGACTTGCTCTCTGGGTTCTTGCTTGCAAACAGCTAGATGGTCCAAAAAATAAGTTATCCTTTATATGTTATTATACTTCCTATTTTCAGAAAGTCTTACGTAATAAGTAAAAGGTAAAGGTTCCCCTCGCACATATGTGCTAGTCGTTCCCGACTCTAGGGGGCGGTGCTCATTTCCGTTTCTAAGCCGAAGAGCCAGCGCTGTCCGAAGACGTCTCCGTGGTCATGTGGCCGGCATGACTAAATGCCAAAGGCGCAAAGAACGCTGTTTCCTTCCCACCAAAGGTGGTCCCTATTTTTCTACTTGCATTTTTGACGTGTTTTCGAACTGCTAGGTTGGCAGAAGCTGGGACAAGTAACGGGAGCTCACTCCATTACGCGGTGCTCAGGGATTCGAACCGCCGACCTTTCTGATCGACAAGCTCAGCGTTTTAGCAACTGAACCACCACATCCCTTGATCCTTTTCCTTTATTATTTTATTTATTTATTTTTAATCTAATTTTCCTTTATTCGTCCCTTTTTCCTGTGTCACCACCACAATTAAAACAGCGGCGATAGGTGTGTTTGTGCGCTCCTCACTTTCCAAAAATCATTACATTGCACCGCACAAATCTAGCACAGTGCAAGGTCAAAATAATCACATGGTGAGTGAGTGGAAGCAAGAAAGATCCGGTTACTCTCTTAAATAATGTCTCAGGGGACAAATTGCAGGAAGGGTTAAGTGTTATGACACAGGTGGTAGCATGGCACCTTTCAGGGTGTAGGTCATTCAAGCTATTGCATCTTCTTTGAGGGTAATTACAAGCATTTTTAAATTCTTATTATCTCCACATTATAAAAAACAACAACAACCACCCTATGGTGTGAGTTGGTCAAGAGAGTAAACTGGTCTGACGTTGCCTCCCTAACTTCTCAAATGCTTTGAGGTTCAGGACTTGTGACACCTTAATGACTACATTATCCGGTCCGTCTAATATACCCAGCTAAGCCATTACATGGATTGCTTTGTTTTGGGTAATATGTCAACACTATCATGTGTTCCAAATTCCTCCCTCGGTGCTCACTAGACTTCCTGTCCTTTGTGACTTCAGGGGGGGAAATATTATTTTAATGCTTTATTTAAAAATAAATAAAGAAGAAGTTGGCATTCTGTTAAGTCAAATGCTAGCATCGTTATTTATTTCCAACAAGGCTTTTGGGACCCATAAAGGTCCTATCAGGGTATAGACAGCTTCCTGGAGGGAAATGCCACCATTGGTGAATGGATGCTTTCTAAAATATGCCCAGGCAGTCCCCTTTTATGAATAGATGGGTCACCAAAGCAGAACCCCCAGAAGTTCTTTGGGGGGCTGTCGCAGAGAGGAGGAAGGGGGTCAAGCTATTTTCCAAAGCACCTGAAGGCCAGACAAGGAACAATGGATGGAAACTGACCAAGGAGAGATAAATAAATAAAGGAGGAATTTCCTGACAGGGAGAACAATCAACTGAATGGAACAGAAGTTGCCTTCGGAAGTTGTGGGAGCTTCATCACTTGAGGCTTTCAGGAAGAGACTGGACTGCCATCTGTCAGAAATGGCGTAGGGTCTCCTGCTTGGGTGGGGGGTTGGACTAGATGCCCTCCAAGGTCCCTCCCAACTCTGTTAATCTAATCTAAACTGGACAGGCCCTGTGAATAAAACCACGAGTCGATTCCCTTTAAATTTCAAGGCGCCGAGAGCCATTAGAAACAATTAAACTTGAATATGATGTTTACTAGAGTCCACTCATATGGTCCCGAATCATCAGGTGCCAATTTTTTATTGGAGGAAAGTATACCACGAACACAAGACCTGTGGCAGGTTCCCAGTGTGATGTGAAATCTTGGTTGTGAACTGGGGTTGGCGCTCTTCACATACTAGTGGCCTGCCCTGTCCTTGTGGGTGGGTGGGAATATCCGCGGTGGTCCCTTCATTGGGGGGGTTGTTGTGTACGATTTGATAGTTTGTCTTGAGTTGGCAGTTCCTTGATTGGGTCATTTTTACTTCTCGGTGGTTGGTTCCAGTATTGATCTCTGCTTATCATCTGGATGTTGATTAAAGATGGAGAGTTGGAGGACCGACAGGGCAAGCCATTTGTACAGGTAGTCCTCCACTTACGACAGTTTGCTTAGAGACCGTTCGAAGTTACAACGGCACTGAAAAAAGTGACCTACGACCATTTCCCACCCTTGTGACCATTGCAGCATCTCCATGGTCACGGGATTGACGTTCGGTTGCTTGGCAACTGACTCATATTTACGACGGTTGCAGTAGGTGATCCCCTTTTGCGACCTTATGACGAGCCAAGTCAATGGGGGGAAGCCAGATTCGCTTAACAACCGTGTGACTAACTTAACGGTCCGCTTAACAAACGTGGCAAGAAAGGTCATAGAATGGGGCAAAGCTCACTTAGCAACTTTCTCACTTAGCAACAGAAATGGTGGGCTCCATTGTGGTCGTAAGTTGGGGATTCCCGGTATATAAAAATGGAGCAAACCCCACTCCCTTCTAGCACTGATGATGTTACCTAGTCGGGTAATGAAATGTCTGCAAGTAAACAATCAAATTCAGAGAGCACCCAAGACCCTATAGTTCTCCTCCTCCTCCACACACCCCACTTCCTTTTAGCACTGATGATATTACCTAGTTTGGTCATGAAACGTCTGCAAGAAAACAACCCAAGCTCAGTCAGAGAGTACCAAGGACCCCACAGTCTTCCCCCTCCTCTCCGCAAACCCCACACCCTTCTAGCACTGATGGTGTTACCTAGTTGGCTCGTGAAACGTCTGCAAGAAAAACCACCCAGCTCAAGAGACCCTCAAGGGACCCCATATCAAGGAGTTTCAGAAAGTTTGCTTCTCCGGTGGCATTTAAGAATCAAGTCAAGTTCAGACCCTTTACTGCACAACTTCTCCATAATCAGTTGTTAAATTTAATTTCAGCGTAATTATACGAGGTAGATTAATACGAGGGCTCTGACAATTTAGACATTTCACGAACGCTTCTCTTTTTTTTTCTTCCTTTTCTTGCAGGATTATTTTTTTTTACAGGGACCGAAGAGTCTCCCCAACGGACATGCAAACTTAAGAAGCGACTAACATGGACACCCAAGTTCTCTGGTCTCATGAAACTTTGAGACTCGCCAGGAAGCCCCGAAAGACTCACGGAGGGCAGGAACTGCTGCAACCTACTTTGTTATAAGACTATTAAATCCTCTTTTCTTTTTTTTACATTTCCCCCCTTCCTTTCTCTCTTCCCACCGCCTGCCAGCTCACCTTTGCTTATTCCATTGATCTGCACAGTTTATCTGGAATTTCTCTTTCACTCAAAGCAAAATACTGAAAAATAATTTTCTGTTGCTGCTACTGTTTAAGTACTAGAATTCTGGGACAAAATGTACATAAGGTTTTGGGGTTCCCCCCCCCCCACTCTCCTAATGTCGTCGAGCGGGGTGATACTTAGTTGAGAGTATGAAAATTTGTGACAAAATACCTTCTTTTTTTTTAAATTTTTGGTTTCTGGTTGCTGCTGCTTCGCCCTTTAAAGCTAGAAACACACAGTTCTCCTGCTCCCCCTTTCTTCAAAATGACCTACATCGGGGGACCTAAATACGTGATGTATCAGATGGGGATATTTAAGGCAGACACACACACACACACACCTTTCAAGGTGGCTACACTGGGTTAGAAACCCAGATCTAACCATCACAGAAGCCTGTGTTTCTGTGTGCCAAATTTTACAGAAAGGTTTGGGGGTGTGTGGGTGTTAGAAGTGATAGAAAACATCCATAGAAACGATCTTTCATGTGGAAAAAAGTTATCTTAAGTCTGTCTCTAGGACAGGGGTCTCCAAACACTTTAATAAGACTTGTGGGCTTCAACTCCCAGAATTCCCCGGATAGACAC
>JANHFT010001903.1:21576-32631 GCA_032467955.1 Pseudoxenodon macrops | reverse complement strand
GATACACAGAGCAGAATCGCTGGGAAATTAAAAAAAAAGAACAACACTTTCCCTGGAGCGAAGAAGACTGGAATCTCTGTGAAACCGCAACTGATTTCCTCGGAGAACGTAAGGTGGAATTCTAGGCCAGTCAATATCCATCCCTGCAGATCATGATGGGCGTTGTTTTTGAATGGGGTAAGCGGTAATATCAGCCCGCTCCGTTTCGGCTAGTTGATAATGGCTTCCATCTGTTTAGTTTAAAAGGGACCCCTTTCTCTCTTCCCTCCCCCCCCCCAAAAAAAATCATAACTAATCACATACAGCGGTTCCTGTTATTACTTGGAAACAAAGAGTTGCAAAGGGTGTTTTTTTTCTTTCCTTCCCCTGACGTAACGCTAACTCCTGCAGCAGTGCAAGAAAAGACTGCTAAAAACCTGGAAACTGGCCGCAATAAAACGGTCTAGAATGGGAATTTGTTAAAGGCCTCCAAAAATATAGGTGATACGTACAGTTCATTGAGTGACTGTTTGAAGTTACAAGAGTGCTGAAGAAAGCGACGTATGACTGTTTGCTTCATGCCCGTTTCAACGTGATCAAAATTCAGAAGCGCGGCTTCGTATTTATGACGGTTGCAGTGTCCCAGGGTCATGTGATTTTGTTTTTGTTTCGCTTAACGACCGTGTTAGTAACTCAACGACGCATTTGCAGCATCCCACAGTCACATGAACATGTTTCATGTTTCTTTGTTTGTTCTTTTGCTGAGAACTAGTATTTGCTTCTGGTTTTCGGCGAAACCAGCCCATTTCATGACTTGCAGCCATAAGTTGAGGACTAATTCTGCTTTCACTGGATGTATTCAAGTGGAACAAATCCCCTTGCAATTAATTCTGCAATTACATCTTGTGCCTGATCATAACAGCTAAGCAAACTTGACTTTGGTAGGACAGTATCTCTTATTTTTTTCTCATCCTAGTACAGATCTTTAAAATATATATATTATTTATTTTATTTATTAGTTTGTCAAACATGTACAAGATAGCAGGTGTAAATATAAACATGGACATAAACGAAGGAAATGAGTACAAATAAATGGGGACGGTAGGCACGCTGGTGTGCTTATGCACGCCCCCTTTACGAACTTCTTAGGAATGGGGTGAGGTCCACGGTAGATTGTTTAAGGTTGAAGTTTTGAGGGTTTGAGGATGTAACAAGGAAGTTGGGTAGAGCATTCCAGGCGTTGACCACTCTGTTGCTGAAGTCGTATTTCCCGCAATCGAGTTTGGAGCGGTTTACCTTGAGTTTGTATCAGTTGTTTGCCCATGTATTATTGCGGTTGAAGCTGAAGAAGTCGTTGACAGGTAAGACATTGTAGCAGACAATTTTGTGTACTATGCTTAGATCATACCACAGGCGGCACAGTTCCAGATTGTCCAAGCCCAAAATTTCAAGCCCAATGGCATAAGATATTCTATTGTGAGTAGAGGAGTGGAGGACTCTTCTCGTGAAATACCTCTGGACTTGCTCAATAGTGTTAATGTCCGATATGCAGTGTGGATTCCAGGCAGACGAGCTGTATTCGAGAATTGGTCTGGCAAAGGTTTTGTATGCCCTAATTTGCAGTACAATGTTACCAGAGAAGAAGCTTCGCAAAATTAGGTTAACAGCCCTTAATGCCTTTTTGGCAATGCTGTTGCAGTGAGCTCTGGGGCTTAAAACCTTTGAGTTGAGTACTCCTAGGTCCTTGACAGAGTGAGGGTCGTCTACGAGGTCTTTTCTGCCCAACTTGTATTTGGTGTTCTGATCTCAATATATGTATTGTACTGGTCTCCTATTGCTTGCGTAGACTGACAGGGCCCTCCCTTTCATTTCTTTTCTTTTATCCCTGGATCCTACAAAATCAGAAATATCATAGCCTGGATTTATTTTTTTTAAGCACTATTAACTAAGAAGCAAAACAAACCGGAACATCATAGCAAAAAAGGAAAAAAAGGTTTGCAAGATAGCAAGCCAGAAGTAGAAGGCAAAGAATTCAATAATGTGGTGGGTTTTTTCCCCCTCTCCACTTTAAACATGGATAAGAGAACGGTCTAAGTAAGCCGGACTGTCAAATGGTGGGAAATGAGGAGGGATGAGTGTTACAGTTGGACGGAGCAGTTGGCCGCTCTCCTTCGTTCCATCTGCGATTTGCTTTGGTGAGCCAAGGAAGATCTCAGCTGCATTTCCAGCATTATTTATATATTAGAAATAGGAGTGCCTGCAGTCAACACCGATTTAAAGAATAAGTAGCAGCTGTTTATCTCCATTACGTGTGTGGGCAGAAAACTTGGGTGGATAGTTTTCTCCAGGATTTGGGGGGAAATTCTCCCAACAGACCCAGGATTGACGGTAAAAGTAGCATCACTGCCAAGGAACCCAAGGGAAGGGCTGTCCTTATGTCTTCTGGTGGAAAAAAAACAACAACCAGGGAAACTAAAGACAGATGGAGAAAGAGTTGAATTACGAAAGGCAAGAAGACGCTAGCATGCATCCCGTGGGCATTTTGTCAGTGCAGGCAGTCCTCGGCTTAACGACTGTAATTGAGCCCCGATTTAACGTCGTTAAGCAGGTGGCCCCACGAAGGCAGCCAGTTTTATGGCCTTTCTTCCTGCAGTTGTTCAGCGAATCACTTAACCCGGTTGTTAAGTGAATCCGGTTTTCCCCGTTGACTTCGCTTGTCAGAAGGTCGCAAAAGGGGATCACGTGAACCCCCCCCCCCGGGGACACTGCAACCGTCGTAAATGTGAGTCAGTTGCCAATTTTGATCACGTGACCATGGGGGGTGGGAATGCTGCAACAGTCGTATGTCCGAAAAGCGGTCATAAGTCGCCTTTTTCAGTGCTCTTGTAACTTCAGATGGTCACTAAATGAGTGTTATAAAGTCGAGCACTATCTGTAAAATGCCAACTAGGAAACGGAAAACACTGAAAGGAGAAAAATATTATTGTAAAAGGATTGTATTATGAGATGTAAAAACTTACATGTAAAGATGGAATGTGGAATTATGTGTGGATAATTTTAAAAAATTCAAAAGGAAAACACTGGATAATCCTATGAAATTAAAAGATAGGCAACGAAGAGGAACGGAATTTTACAATCGGGGGGAAAAAATTAATCTTGGTTTGCTGTCTTCTTCCGCTTTTGCCTTCTATTGAATTCTCAAGGAGAATTCTCTTGCTTTATATCGGATTATTGGTTCATCCACTCAATTTCAGTTCAGGAATTGACCATATATCAGATTAGTACTTAAACCAGCTTCGTTCCAGTTTGAAAATCGTTGACATCTATATTTTCATACCAGATCTGAAGTTTAGACTGCAAGATCTTTGACGGGGGGGAAGGGGGGTGTTCCTTTTTTGTTTTCAATGTAAGATTAAACCTTTACCGTTTATGGAAACATAACTTGTTTTAATTCCAGATTTTCTTGGCCTTGTGAACTTTTAACTATTTTGGTGGGGGGGTGGATCTTTGATGTAGTTTTTAGATTAGTGAGCAAGTTCCCTTCAAGTGAGATCATACAAAGACAATACGCTCTTGCGCTAAAATCTGATAAACATTGCTGAACGGTATTGAAAAGTTTATGTAAATATAAAAGCGTAACGTTTGAGGAAGTTTCCGGTTGTAATATAAGACTGGTCTAGCTGTAAAAAGAGTTAAAACACAGTTTAGTGTGTTTTGAGTTTGAAACATTTAAAGGCCTCACTGCCTTCTAAGTTGCCCTCTTAACACAAGTCATATCAAATAATTTGTTGTGAATTAGAGAACTTTTAATTAGTCTACAGATAAATGTTTATCTTAGTTCCCTCATCATTTTTCTCTTTATTACTAGAAGATCGGAATATTGCTTAGAATAGAATAGAATAGAATAGAATAGAATAGAATAGAATAGAATAGAATAGAATAGAGTTGGAAAGGACCTTGGAGGTCACCTAGTCTAACCCGCTGCTCAAGCAGGAGCCCCTATATCATTCCCGAGAAATGCCTGTCCAGCCTCTTCTTGAACACCTCCAGTGATGGAGAACCCACAACTTCTGGAGGCAAGCGGTTCCACTGATGAATTGTTCTCGTTGTCAGGAAATTTCTCCTTAGTTCAAAGTTCTTAGTCGGATGAGGAGAGCACATTTTTCTCCTTCTGTCCTGGCCATTTTGTTTTTTTTACAGAAGCACCATTGAGAGCGTTTTAACAAATTGCATCCCTGTTTGGTTTGATGGTAGCAGTGCCTCAGATAGAAAGTCCATACAGAGAGTGGTGAGAACAGTGGAGATTATAGGAAGCTCGCTTCCCGTTATTCAGAATACTGCTGATTAATTGTCCTCAATGTCAGGAAATTTCTCCTTAGTTCTAGGTTGCTTCTCTTCTTGACGAGTTTCCACCCGTTGCTTCTTGTCCTGCCTGCAGGTGCTTTGGAGAATAGGTTTGCCCTCTTCCTCTTTGTGGCAGCCCCCTCCGATATTGGAAGGCTGCTATCATGTTACCCCCTAGTCCTTCTTTTCACTTGTTTAGACTCAATTCTTGCAACCCTAATCATCTTTGTTGCTCTTCTCTGGACCCTTTTCAGAGTCTCAACATTTTTTATATAGCGTAGTGATCAAACCTGGGTACAATATTCCAAGTGTGGTCTTATCAAGGTCTTATAAAGCGGTACTATCTTTCGAATCGAGGCTTGTTTTCCTTTAACTCTCTTAATTCGTTTTTAAAAAAAAACACGAATTAAAATCTGAAAAGCTGAGCTTTCGCGAAGAGATGCATTACCTGGGAAATAGCCACATGTGGTTGGTGTTTTTTCTAAAAGTAAAATTTGAAAGGGCATTAAGGTATAATGGGAAATGTATTTTGTTTGGATTCATCTTAGCTTGCTCCATAGATTCTTTTTCTCAGAAATGGTTTATTTTGCCGTCTTCTGGTCTATGTTTCATTTAGTCTGCAGCCTAAAATCTACAAACCAGACCTGATCCTGCTTGGCTGTTTTGAGATCAGCCAAGCTTGAAGGGACATTATTGCTTAATGTTTAGTAAATGAGTTCTTGAAACAGAATTCCCTTTAGCTGTTTGAATGACTGGCTGTTAAGAAATTCGAGAGAATTTTTCCTGTTGAAGATAAATGTAGCTGTTGTTTTTTTTTGTGTGTGATCTGCCTTGCAAAAAATGTTCCACAGCATGGAGAGATGGATTATTGCGCTGTTGGATTCTTACGCCTTGCGCTACGTCTAATTTTGCTGAGCCTTGAAAGAGTACCAGTCCTCAACTTACGACCAAAGTTACAGCAGCCCTGAAAAAAGTAACTTATGACCATTTTCACAGGACTGTTGTAACCGCCCTGTGATCAAAATTCAGATACCTGGGCAACTGGTTCATATTTATGACAGTTATAGGGTCCCCAGGTTACGTGATCCATTTTGCAACCTTTAAAGTCAACGGGGAAGCCAGATTCACTTAACAACCCTGTTGCTGACTTAACAACTGCAGTGGTTCGCTTAACAACTGTGGCAAGAAAAGTTGTAAAATGGAGCAAAAGTCACTTAACAACGGTCTTGCTTAGCACTTAGCGATAGCACTTAGACTGATATACCGCTTCACAGTGCTTTTACAGCCTTCTCTAAGCGGTTTACAGAATCATCCTCTTGGCCCTCAACAATCTGGGTCCTTGTTTTACCCACCTCGGAAGGACGAAAGGCTGAGTCAACCGTGAGCCTGGTGAGATTCAATCTGCCAAATTGCAGGCAGCCGGCAGTCAGCAGAAGTAGCCTGCAGTACTGCACTCCAACCACTGTGCCACCCCGGAAAATTGTGGGCTTTATTTGTGGTCATAAGTCGAGGACTACCTGTATAGCAGGGGTGGGCAACTATGGCAACTTGATGCCCTGTGGACTTCAACTCCCAGAATTCCTGAGCCAGCATGAAGACCAAAGGTGGCAAAATTGCCATAGTTCTTCACCCCGGGAGTGTATAGCTTGAGTACGTATGAGTTTATGGCTTGCTGCTTGTGGAGGTGGGTGATCCTTCTTTTTTGATCAGTGTGCGTGCCATCGATATACGGTATACTGGAGGGTTCTAGATCAGTGGCCCCCAACCTTTTGGGCACCAGGGACCGGTTCCGTGGAGAGAAGTTTTTCCGTGGACCGAATGTGGCGTGGTTTTGCATACTGCCTACATCCCATGGATGGGACTTTGCTTGTTTGCGTGGCCCGGTTTCTGGCATGCCATGGTGCGGTGTTAGTCCCGGACTAGGTGTTGGGAACCCCCTGGTTCTAGACAATCTAGCGCAGGGGTGTCAAACTCAAGGCCTACGGGCCGGATCTGGCCCACGGGGCCACCCTGAAAACAACAAAGGACCGGCCAGCGATGCCTCTGCCAGTGAAAATGAAGCCTGGGTGGGCTACGTGTGTTCCCCCCCCCATGCCTCCGGTCTCCGTTTTGGCTGGCAGAGGGCTAGCAAAACAAACTAAAATCAAAACAAAAGGAGAAATGTTTCCCCTTTTGCATTTCAGCATTAAGAAGGGACAGAAAAGGAGAAAGGGAAAGAAAAAGAAAGGAAGATGGGAAGAAAGCAAGGAAGGAAAAAGAAGGAAAGAGGCGAAGGATGAAGAAAGAATGAAGAAGGAAGGAAAGGAAAGGAAAGGAAAGGAAAGGAAAGGAAAGGAAAGTCCTGCCTTAGCTTTTGGCCACCAGCAGACAGCAAGCTTCCTTTGGAGGGCAAGAGTTTGGCATTCTCCCTGGTCTTGCCTTCCTCCGTTGGAGACAATGGATCCTCCCAGCCCCTCCTGGGCCACCACAGATGCCCCTGACACAAGTGATGTCTTGCTGGCCATACCCACTCATGCCCCCCCCCCAGGTCAAACACAACCCTGATGCGGTCCTTAATGAAATCGAGTTTGACACCCCTGACTTTGAGCTTGGTGGGAATCGAACTCCAGGCAGTGAATTGCATTAGCCTGCAACATTGCATTCTAACCACTGCACCACCACGGCACCACAAATGCTGTGGTTCAGCAAACCAATGGTTTGCTATGGACATGATTTTGGCAAACACCAGAAATAAGGGCCAGTTTTTGTCAAAACAATCATAATATGTGGTCATATGATTGCAGGATACTGCAAACAGCTGTAAAAGTTCTTGTTAAATGTATTTTGAGATATCCTAAGCTAAATATTCAGATGCTTAATTCTAAAAAGTAATTGCATGTATTTTATTATGAAATATTTTTACTATAGTTTTCTGGGTGAAATGCAGGAATCAGTACAATTCTTGCCTGTTTGATAAAATGTTTTTATTCTGTCACCTACAATGCCTTTAGTTGTTTTCATATGAAGTATCCTTAGTTGGCTTCACCCAGGAATTTGTATGTAATGTTGGTAAATTTTGCAGCAAATGGCTTTGGTTCTTACTATACTTTATGAACTTTCCTTACAGTGGTTTACTTTGGATGAAGTCTCCAAAGGAAAATTGCACTTAAAACTCGAATGGCTCACATTGAAGCCTACTGTTGAAAATCTTGACCAGGTATATTTGTCTACTCTTTTTTTTTGCATTTTGAAGAGGCTGTCGTTAAAAATCTGTCTTTGTATGTGTCGTTGTCCACATTCATTTAGATATGTTCTATTTCTAGAAGAACACAGAATAAAACCAAATATGTATTTAGGCATAAAAATCTAAAATTCTCTTAGCAAGTCAAAAATAAGGGGCTTCATTAGCAAATGTTGCTTTTTTACCTCTGGGTAAGAAACGGCAGACTGAAAACTGCTGGGCAGAAAACAGAGCCAATGACTGTGGCAAATGAGGAGCCAGGGAGTAGACTGGCTCTTTGATCATTCCTCTCTGGACAAGGGGAGGGCTTGAGGTTGCCCACAGATACTCCACTCAGCTACTCCTCATGAGGAGACTGCAAGATGGTGATCTTTGGTCTATTTAGAGCTCTGGGAGATGAGGGAACAACTATCTTGCAAAAACCATATTTGGCAGCTTTGAAAGGACACTAAATATGCATATTTTACTAATCACTTTAGGAAATTGTGTGTTAATTGGTTTTCATGTATTAGAAATCTTTGGATCGACAGGTTTTATAGCACTAGGTGAGTTTTAACTTCAAGCTTAAGAAACAGCAAGAGAGTGATTAAAACTTTGATTTTAGAAAGTTACAAATGAACTAAGGATCTAAATAAATTTGAAGTAAGATTTTATTTTTACTTACTAAATCCATATGCTGCTCTCTCACCTATAAGGAATTAATTTTGGAAATTAATTATAATAAACCTTCCTCTGGGAAAGTGATTTTGTCCATTTTAAATGTTTATTTTTTTTAAAAAACTTCAATAGATAAAATTTAAAAATTAGATACTAGAAGGAACTAAATGCTACAATTAAAGGGGAAGAACACTCCAGCTAGACTTACAGAATGAAGTGAAATATTTTAACATTGGACATACTGAAGGATATTTTTGAACAATGGACCCAGAAGCTAATTTTAAATTTCTCTACCTCTATACATAGATTATGTCTATAAAATATTATAGAAAGAGGAACTTAAGAAACTCAAGTACCCAAGTGTCCTGGAATTTTTAAAAATTTAGTCCCTGAATTTGGGAGAAAAAGACTATACAGGGTTTTTCGTATTCCTCCATCCCCTGTACAAACCATAAGTACTTCAGGCCAGAGGTGGGTTCCTACCAGTTCTAACCCATTCTTTACAACCGTTAGTAACTCAGTGATGACATCACAGAGCCGATTCGTTCGGTGTCTCCGTGGACGCTGCCATTTTGGATTTTGCCTCTGCACATGCGCAGAAGCTATTTTTTGATTGCTGCGCATGCGCGGGGGGTTGCAACCCTGAGCAAACCGGCAGCAAAACGATCCACAACCCACCCCTGCTTCAAACAAAGCAAAAACTATTTATTAGGGCGAGAAGTCTTTATATTAAACATAGAAACAAATAATATATTCAATATTTATATTAGATCATCATCATGCAATTAATCAAATAATAGAAGGCACTGATTCTAGATAACATTCCACAAATGGCAAATTTATGGTATATGCCATTTATTTTCCCAGTTGAAATTAATTAATTGTTTCTTAACACTTGCAAGTGTATTCAAAGACTTCAGTATTCACTTTGCTTTTCATATCATTTCTCAAATGTAGAATAGTTAATATTGAAAAACAATTCCATGGACTTTTAGAAATAGCATTAGCAGCAAGCATAAGGCAGTGAAAGCATTCTAACGTTGCGGAACTTCTTTTCAGATAAGGAATTTTTATTCAAATCTAATTTGGTTATGTTTGGAAATAATTAAAATATTTTACTTTAGGATAAATGTTGGATATCTCGTTCTTTGATACATAAGATATAGTAATGCTTAATTTTAAATTATTGTGTATGATTACACTTTTATTTTCTAGTTTGAATTTTGTAACTTGCTTTCTTTTTACTTAGAGATTAAGCACGAAACTAAAGTTATTAATGACACTTTTATGATTTTAGGTGCTAAAAAGCATTAGAGCTGATAAAGATCAAGCCAACGATGGGCTTTCATCAGCATTGCTTATTCTTTATTTGGATTCAGCAAGAAATCTGCCAGTAAGTTTTGGGTGATAATGAAGCTTCTCTTGAGTGATTCCTAATTTTCTTCGGTCACACATTGCTTACTACTGTGCCACTTTGCCTCACTAATCACGTTATGTTTTAATTACTTTTCCTCATGCATTCCATTACATTGATAATTTTCTATGATAAACATACCTTGCGGCTAAATTTATTTTGCAGGATCAGTAATCTAATCACGTATATAGAACAATGCCATTTTAATTTACAATAAATTTACAGCATTTATTAATGTGGTAATCTTACACTTTTTGAAAGGAAAAAATAGATAGTTGGTCAATTCCAGCTTCAAATGAATGAATACGGTTCTAAATCTTGAGCTATGGTGCTGTAGGACGTGTATGTGCATATTTGCTTTCAAATGGTGTCCTTTTTTCTGTGAATGGAATCTCATTTAGGGTAAAATATTTAAAATCCAAACAATATATTAGGATGATCTGAGCAAGGAAGAATCATTCTTCATTGTAGCAAATCAATAGAGATAACTGAAAGCCAGCTTCTGATGTTGTGAATTGCTAACAACATGACTTTTTTGCCATTCTAGACTATTTTTCATATACATAGATGTTTGAGCAGGGTTGGTGTGAATGCTTTCCCACATATGCTTGCAAGCTTATAATTAAAAGATCTGTTTACTGTCCCCAAATAGCAGTTCCCAGAATAGCTGTGGAAACACCTTTCACTTTGTAGAAATAAAATGTGCCCACACACACTGTCCTGATTGTACAGATTTTTCATTTCTGTACAGAAAGAGAACCCAAATATGTATAATTGGAGTGCTTCATGGAAAATTCCATATATTTAAACTGTAAATCGTGGTATGCCTTTTAATGTCTTTTTATCCAGGACTAAATAAAAAATAATGAATGGTCCCTAAATAAACCCAAGGATGGGATGTTTGTGATGAAGCATATATTTGTCTTCTTCATCTAGCTTTTAGGAAGGAAACTCCTAATGAAGTTTACTTATGTGATTTGAAGATAAAACAATATATGAAGTTTTCTAATTATGATTTTGCCATTTCAAAAACAGAATTCTTTCTTAACACTAGATGAAGTTGGTAACAATGATAATAGTGTATAGGAAGTTGATTGGCAATATTTTTAAAAACTTGTTCTGTTAAAGCTCTTCTATTCTTTGATTAAAAAAAACAAACAGTGAATAATCATATATGGGTAGTCCTTGACTTACAATGATCTGTTTAGTAACTGTTCAGAGTTACAATGGCACTGAAGAAAGTGACATGATTAGATAGATAGATAGATAGATAGATAGATAGATAGATAGATAGATAGATAGATAGATACAGTAGATAGATAGATACAGTAGATAGATAGATAGATAGATAGATAGATAGATAGAAAGAATAATTTCATTGTCATTTTGAATGTACAACAATCAGCATACATTAAAATGAAATTTCATTGCATAAAAGGGT
>JANHFT010001902.1:90813-102267 GCA_032467955.1 Pseudoxenodon macrops | reverse complement strand
TAGCTTCTGTGCATGCGCGGAAGCAAAAATTAGCTTCTGGGCATGCGCAGAAGCAAAATTCAAAATGGCGGTGCCCAAGGAGACACTGAAGGAACTGGCTCTGTGATGTCATCGCCGAATTACTACCGGTTCAAAAGAACCGGTTAGAACTGGTAGGAACCCACCTCTGGACCCTGTTTAAATTCTTGGTTTGTAAAGGTGATGGCGGGTGAATTTGATTTTAAGACTTGCAAGATAGATGTCAGACTTATTAGATAGACTAGATAGGAAACATGATCAGATAAACTTATTGTGATAAAATCTGGCAAGTCTGACAGTAAAATTCTCCCGCCAAGTGAAATATTCAGAAAAATGAAAGTGCATTTACCCCTTCATTTGTATATTCAAAACTCAAAGAAAAAAATGGAAGTGGAGGAAGAGTTTTAACTGTGGAACATTTAAATATGTGACATTCTCAAGAGAATAATGTGCATCCATTTTATGAACATTTCGACTGGGTCTATAAACAGCCTTTATTTCTTTTTCTAGTTTTATAGATGTCGCTCCCTGTTCCTTGCAAACCAAAGAACAAGAAAGCACAAATCTGGTTTTATATATTTATTGATTGATTTGTCACAAAACTTCCTTAAATTTCATAACTTCTGGTAAGCTGCAATACAGTTGGTTCAAATTCTCTGAATGTTTTTGAGAGAATAGATGTTTGGACGAGTTAGTGCTGAAGGCTGAACAAATTAAAATGCACTGAATGGAAGTAAAATAAACACTTGGAAGTGCATTAAAATTAATTTTCAGCATTGGTGAGCGGGTATTCTTTCAATTCATTGTTGAAAAAACATGTTTTATGCCAGTTTCCTGCTTGTAAATGTTTTGAGTGTTTTGCGAAAGCTTCAGTTGCAATTTAAAAAAATTAAAGCTTTATAGCCTTTTCGGTGTTAAGCAGATAATCCAACATTTCTAGGGATTAGTTAATAGTTTCAGTTCCATGGATTTTATTTAGCATTTTAGCTTTTTGCTAATTACTGCTTTTACAGGGTGTGAGCTTTGTGCATCTTGATACTTAGCTTCTACTTTGAAAAGCTGTTTTATTTTTATTTAATTAATTAGATTTTGGTGTTGTCGACTCCAGAGCGACTTTTCAAATATCCCATATTTATTATCCTACAGAGTACGACGGATAGATTGAGGCAAGCTCAAAATCCTTTTCCATGAAAGACCTTAATTGGTCACAGTTTTGGGAATCTTTATATTTAGTATCTTTTAAGGCAAGGATTGACAATTCCCCCAGATACATAGCATTAAAGCTATTTATTTACAATCTATTTGTTCAATAGAAAGTTAATTCTTTGTTTAAGCATTTCCAAAGTAACTGTGCTGTTTTGTATCTTCCCCTTGATTTATCAAGTCACATTAGCTGAGATCTATAGAGTGCAAGAACAAGAATCCTTGTGGTATTTTGGGTTATGCCATTGTGAGTGATTTAGGATATAAATTTTCTGGTTAGTCTTTAAGATCAGGGTTTGGTGCTCGACAGTTATGTGCAAAATAAATAAACGTTGACAAAGAAAAGTGGCAGCAATTTTGACTGAGAAAATTCCATATATGTTAATGATATTATGGTGGGTTATATTATCATATTCAGGCTGACCTCAGACCAAAAGGTCACAAAACGGTGGCTATTTTAAGAATTATTTGGATCAGGTGCAATATTAGGACATTCATCAGTTTGCTGAGCCCTCAGTTCAATTCTTTGGATGGTTCCTCATTTTGCCATTTGCAAATGGATAATGCATAATAGAAAAACCACAAAGCCACATTTTAAAAAAGTTATACCATGAATTTAATTTACTATGTAGATGATGATAGCGTAATTGACCGTTCTGTCTTGCGACTAGAATAATGGTTTCCCATCTCATTTTGGAGATGAAACAAATCAGGTACAGGTAGTCCTCGCTTAATGACCACTCGTTTAGGGAACAAAGTTTAAATGGCACTAAATGAACGGTACTTTCTTGAAGTTCTGGCTATCCTAGCACGCGTGCGTGCGTGCGCGCACACACACACACACTCATGTGATTACGAGCTGGATGCTGGCAACCAGCTTGCACTAACAACAGTTTGCGATCTTCCCTGCCAGCTTCCCACAAGCTAAGTCAGTGGTGAAGCTATCAGGGAAAAGTTGATAGGTTAAGTCTCTTGCAGCTGTCAGCAGCCAGTCTGCATTGGTGAAAGCAGCGCTCATGCATGTGTGAAACCATCTCCTCTCCCTCCCATCATCACCACTGCTCCCAGTCCACCGAGCAGGAAAGACCACTGCTCTATGCCATACACTAAATAAATAACTTTGCAGTGAATTTGCCAGTCTCAATGACCATTGTTAACTAGGGACTAGAAGTCCTGTACTGATTTTAAATATGTTTTGACTTTTATCTATCTATATAAAAATGTCTCTCTCTCTCTCTCTCTCTCTGTGTGTGTGTTTTAGCATAACTCTAGAACTCAACCAAATTTCAACCAAACTTGGTACACAGATGACTTACTCTCTTGAAAAAAATACTGTGGGGATAAGACACCCCTAGCACTCCTCGGGGTGAATATTAGCGGCCATGCCGCTAATATGATCAATCCCGGTGGCCTTCCACAGTAGCCACGCACCACCCGCTGGGCCATTCCGGATAGTGAGGAGGATCGTTGCCACCAGATGGGTGTAGCCCCAGGTGGTTACTGCAGTGGCTGGCCATGCATAGCTACAACGCCGATGGGCACCGGATGGTGGTTACCGGTGGACGTGGGCAGCCAGATGGTTAGGGGGTGGGGCCCAAAGATTTACAGTAATTTTGTGTATGATTTTACTTTATAATGTGTATACTGTAAATGTACTTTTAAAAGCCTGTAAGGATTGGGATACATAAATACCCAGGCAATGCCGGGTTATCAGCTACTGGCCAATAATTTATAGTAGGGCTAACCATATTTGGTAAGCAGGATTTTTTGAGTCGTATCTCTCAGTTAAAAAAGAAAAGTTTATACCGAACATATTTTTTGTTGTGCGCTGTGGCAACAGCTTTTTGGTTAACTGCTTTGTATTAACCTGCTTACTTTCCCCCTGATCATTTGTTCCAATATAGATTAATATTTACTCTGAGATGATTGTGTCTCTTTACTTTAACCTTATCTCATGAAAGCTGCCTGATTAGTTTCAACCTATTTTATCTTCTCTGTTCTCCAGTGAATTCTCTAATTTCTAGAGAGAATGTCTAGAACAGTCAAAATTACTCCTACGCTGTGTTCATGCAGTAGATCAACATAGCAGCTGTAATGCAATCTTCCCTACTTTGATGCTGTCAGGATAGGTTGATCTTTTAAGTTTGGCTAAATTGGCTGAATTGTAATCTTGCTCATTTGAAGGATGAAGTTGGTTGAGGAGTGCTAATATAATGGAATGTGTTACGGAACTTATTAGTGGATATTGTAATGATTGAATCAAATAAAAGCAAATACCTGTTGCTCAAGATACAGTGGAAACTTTTCCAGTAATAATTTGTGACTGTTTTTGGACACCAATGCATTTATCGTATTTTTTGGAGTGGTAAAACACACTTTTTTCCCTCTATAAAAAAGGTTGAAAATTTGGATGCGTCTTACACACCAATGTAGCTCCGCCTACCTGCCCCCACCCTTTGGCCTCTGCCTCCCAGCAATTTACCTCCTTGCAGCAAACAGTAAAAACAGCCTGTTTCAGTTTCTGCACAGCCTGATTAGCACAAGCAAGTGATTGTCAGTTGGATCGGCCTCCCGACCATCAGCTGTTTCAGGTTGCAGTGGGGCAGAGGGAGATTTCCCCCCCCCCTTGTGCTAAATAGGCTATGTTGAAACTGAAACTGAAACAGGCTGTTTGCTGCAAAGAGGCAAATTGCTGGGAGGCAGAGGTAGAGGCCAATTTTTTTTCTTGTTTTACTCCCCAAAAAAGGTAGGTGCTTCCTCCCCCAAAAAGGTAAGCAGAAGGAAAGAAGTTAGGATTATGCTTACATACACAAAAAGGGTGTCCCTTTTTTCTGACCAAAGTAGAGATTATGTTTTTTCAACCTTGTGCTTTTTTTCCAAGACAAAAGCTTTTAAGGGAAAAAGGTAAGAAGATGGAACTTTTTTGATGCTTGTAATTTAGAAGAGTGGGGGGTATATTTTACCTTAGAATTGTAGAATTTCTGTTTTGGAGCACCATTTTTTTTAAGTAAGAGATTTTGGTGATAATACAACAACTAAAGCAGTGCAAAATCACATTAGAATGAAGTCATCGTATACAATCCCAAACAATTTCTCTATCAATATACTTTCTTGGCATCGTAATCTGTCAGGCCCACTTGTGAATTCGTTAATATTTTATTTATTTATATGTGTGTGTGTGTGTTATATATATAAAAAAACACACACACACATACTACACACACACTTAAAAAAAATTCTGGCCATGTGTTTGTTACTTTTGTTCTTTTATAGCAATTTAACGACTTTAATATTTTTTTCCTGCCTTGAATTACATGATGATTAGATAGCTTTACAAATCTCATTGATTGTTACATGCCCAAATCATTACAATGCTTGGGAGCACAGCACTGCTCTAATGTTAATTAAAGTTGCAGCATCTTGTTTTCAAGCTTCCGATAGAGCCTAAAAAAAGATGTTCCAACTTTAAAAATTGTATAGGCGATCCTCGAGATACGAGCAGTCATTTAACAGCTGCTTACAGTTATGGTGGCCTTTAAAGCAAATGTTGCAACACCACCACCCCCGACATGACCGTATGTCGAGTACTTGGAGCTGTGTCATATTTATGGTTGGTTTCAGCGCCCTGCAGTCACATGACCACAATTTGTGATTTTTATTCTTTTTTGCATGCACATTTTTGGCAATTATTGCTAGTTTCTGGCAAAAAAAGAATCATTTAAGAGAATGGATTGTGAATTACAACCTCATGATTTGTTTACCAGCTGTGTGATTTGAACTTATGACCACATGATTTACTTAACAACCATGTAAAAATCAGATCTGGTTACATGGAGGCCTTGACCATCAAGACTTATGACTGAAATTCCAGTCCCAATTATGGTCATAAGTTAAAGACTTACCTATAGTAAGTGAGCAATAATGGCTTTTTTCAAATTTTGGAGGTGTCTGGAAAAGTGAGACTGTTTTATAAATACTGCTGTGGCTATGCAAGACTTTTTGCCTTGTGTTTCTAATAAACTTGATGCTGTAATTTTCTAAATAAACTTAAAAAGTTTATTAAGATATTTGTTTTTGGGAGAGGGAGGATGGCAAAAAAAATAATAAGAAAAAATTCATTTAAACTCTCCAACCCAAAATTGTTATGTGCATAAATCTATGGTATTCATATCTGAACATTTATATGTTAAAAGTAATAAATTTTATTTCATATTGCCATAACAGAAATGCCTGGTTTTGCTTGTGTAGGGGATGAACAAACCATTGAAATTTAAATGAGAAAATAATGTTTTATCCCTCTTGGAGAAATTGCCTGTGAATACATGATAAAAATTTAATTGAAAGAATAATAAAGATATTGCTTCTAGTCATTCTCCCTCATATGCACATATAAAAAACCAATTACCTCATCTTTTTCACCTTCAGAGTAACTCAAGTTAGTCAGATTTTTTAAGGAGATTGAAGTGAGGCATGGCAGATTACCGAACAGGTATTATTAATTGAAAACTGCATACTGTTTTGAGGCCCTTTAAAAGAGGAGTAAATCTTAAAATGGGAAGACATCTAGATAGTTTATTGTTTTATTTGCCTCATCTTGAAAGAGGACATCTCATCAGCCTTGAGCAATATTGCTCCTGTTTTCATAAAGTTTTGTGAACATTTATTTATATTTTAACTAGACTCCCTTTTATAGTAATGCATGCTTCAGTAGATATTAGTTTAATGTTGAGATCCAGTACCTCACATATGTAGTCCTCTACTTATGACCACCGTTAGGATTTGAATTTTGGTTGCTAAGTGATGTGGTTGTTAAGTGAATCATCACATCATTGAACCCAATTTTACAACTATTTTTACCCTGGTCATTAAGCAAATCACTGTGGTCATTAAGTGTATCATGTTGTTAAGTGAATCCGGCTTCTTCCATTGACTTTGTGTGTGAGAAGCCAACTGGAAAAGTCACAAATCACAATCATTTGACCACAGGATGCTGTAAGCATTGTAAATGTGAGCTAGTTTCCAAGCATCCAAATTGCAATCATGGGAGCAATGTGATGGTAGTAGCCAGGGGTGAAATCTACTTACCTTCCCTACTGGTTAGGAAGTCTGCATGCTGTGCGCTCTCTCTCGCTTCGCTCGTGCATGTGCTGATGTCATGTCCGATTTTTGACCCTCTCCGCATGCATAACTGATATCTGAGCAGGTTTGCTGAGCCTTGCTGAACCACGTGCCACCGGTACCGGCATGTGCGAGTCAGACAGATCCGGCAGAATTTCACTACTGGTAGTAACTTTTGAGTAGAGATCATAAGTCATTTTTTCAGCACAGCTGTAACTCTGGACCATCGTTAAATAAATGAATAAATTGAGGACCTCCCTGTACATCTCATTCAACAATTTTTGTGTGATATAAAAAGTAGTAGCCAAAGACATATTTTGTGTTTGGATGGAATTGCTTAGAAACTAGCTGAAAAGAATACTGTGAATTAAAGATGGATTTTTGGCCCTGTTCGGCCGAACAAGTAGTAATAAATGCTTCCAGTTCAGAGAACCGGTAGTAAAAGTGCTTTTAAAAAGTAAAAAAAAAAAAAGGTCCCCACAATCAGTGGTACATCTGATTCTCACAGCTGATAAACCTTTTTTTTTTTTAAAGCATTTTGTACTACCTATTCGCCCAACTGGAAGTTTAAAAATGCTTTAAAAAGTAAAAACAAAGTCCCCACTCTCAGCTGTCTTTGACAATCAGCTGAGAGGGGGGAATACACTTAAAAAAACTCACCTTTTAAAATATTTTTTAAGAACTAACTATTCGCCCTGTGATGTTCATGCTTATTGCATAGGCCATTTTGTGTGAAGTCCAGCTGCTTCTGCATTGTGTGTGAGTCAGTTGTGTGGCTTTTGTGTTGTTTGTGTGTGAAGTGTAAAAGTTGGTTTTTGCGCTCACCCAGTCACATGACCACCAAAACACACCCATCAAGCCACGCCCACAGTACCGGTAGGGAATTTTTTTAGATTTTACCACTGAACTCAAGCCATATGCACCTGTCCACCAATAAACCATCTTTCCAAGCAGTCTCCTTGTTTCCAGTGTCATTTTCCCCACTTGGAACTGAACCTAGATGGACATTTCTTCCTACAGCTCCATAGCTTCCATAACCATGTATCCTTCAGATGCATTAAAATTACGATTCCTAGAATTCCTGATCTCTTTTGATCAACATCTACCACAGAAAACTGATCTCAACTTTGCACCAGTAAACAATGGCTGACTTCAGCTTTAGAAATCTGTGGTCAATGCATTACAAAAAGATCATCTCTATTCATTTGTCAAAGTGGGAGGAAAGAAAAGGGGAAAAAATGTTCCCTGTAGAATTAATCCGATTTGTTTTACTACTTATTGGCATGCACCATGCTAACACTAGGAAGCGTTAAAAGAGGCAAAATTGTTTCGATAATTTCTTAGGGGTTAACACAGACTCTCTGTGCCATGAAACAATGCAGATTAAATTCCATGAGGGAGCTTCATAGCCCACTGTGCAAAAGTTTTTTTTTTAAATCTTTTTTCTTCGTCTATTGAGATGTGCTTGCGGGTTATAAGAGAATGATATTTCTGGAGCAAAGGCTATCTTGTTATCTCATTAATTGTATAGAACGGTGGTTTTTAAACCCAGAAGCAAAGAAGCTCATGTTCATGGAATTAAAATGAATCCCTATCGTGTTGTTTTTCAAAGAAACGTAGTGACAGAGGTTGGCATAAGATGCCTTGCTTATTCAGTTTGTCTCCATTTTATTCTCAGAGATGGCCTATCAGCTTTATCATCTCCCATTAACCAGTCATGCTCAACCGCTTTAGAAATTATTATGTAGGCTCTGATGCGCATAGTTAACTTCTCTGTTCTCTTTGATTTGTAGATTGTTCTTCTAAGAAGACTCTATTAACATACTTTGTTAAGAAGAGAGAGAGAGAGGAAAAGATGTGTTTTTAAGGTGTGCTAGCCTCAAACACTGGTTCACTCTCTTACTTAATATATAGCCTATTTAGTTCCTATAAAAGCAGTATCAGCTCAAATGATCTTCCTTGATCTCCTTTGTCTATAAAAACAACATTGTCACCTACATTTATTGTATAATTCAGGGTTTGCAATAGAAAAGCTTTGCTTGTTTTATTGATGGAAAGCACATCTTTTTTTTTTATTACAGACAACCTGGTGTGTTTCCTTTCACAGAGTTGGAATTGCAGAGAGCATTTTGTATTACAGGTCATCGCACACAAGCAAATCTAATAAAATGAGGGGCAGAAGAGCATGTAATATATATCAGCCTTTCTCTGGCTGGTGCTTTCCAGAGTGGTTGGGCTTCTACTCTTAGCATATTCCCCCAGCCCCACTCAAAAAAAAAAAAAGGTATTTGAAAATATACTATATGAATAGAGCTGCTACAATAACGATTGGTAAACATTAAATGTATGGTTTAGTAAGTGAGCATTCATTATTCTGATGGCTATTATTTTATATTCTGCTTTTGGGAAAGCAGTGACTTCAGCAGAATTGTTACAGTCTAAGCAGGAGATGGCACCACATATGAACCATGTTATGGTTTATCATATGTCTTTGTAGGTTCTAATTGCCTTGGAGCTTGATCCATTTCCATATTGCCTAAGTCAGTGATGGCTAACCTTTTTGCCATCACGTGCCAAAAGTGGGGGGAGCCCACACCCATAATACAATGCCCTCCCCCCGTGCATGCGCACACAACCCCCCCCACGCGCTGCCTCCCCCACACATGTGCGCAAGCCTCACTCCGGTTTGCCTGTTGGACCCTTTTTCGCCCTCAGGAGGCTTTCATGAAGCCTGGGAAGGGTGAAAAAGGGCCCAACGGGCCTACTGGAAGTTTGTTTCCGAACTTCCAGTTGGCCTGTTGGGTGTGTTTTTTGCCATCCACAGGTTCCAGAGGCTTTCCGGAAGCCTGGAGAGGGTGAAAATGGCCTTCCCCCGCCCTCTGGAAGGGCGAAAATCAGCCTGGTGGAGCTGACATAGGGCAACACTTTGTGTGCCCTCAGATATGGCACCTGTGGCACGCGTACCATAGGTTCGCCATCACAGACCTAAGTGCTCCGTGGTTTCTTCCATATGTTTGTTCCAGAGGTGGGTTCCTACCGGTTTGGACCGGTTCTACCAAGTAGGTAGAAGGCCGTTGGTGACATCACAGAGCCAGTTCTGCTCCGTGGGCGCCGCCATATTTTTTTGACATTTTTTTTTGGGGAAAATTTTTTTATTTTGAATTTTTTTCGGATTTTTTTTTCTTCTGCGCATGCGCAGAAGCCGAGTTTCCGGCACTGCACATGCGTCAGCATCTTGTTTTCAGCCTTTTTTGGGGGGGGGATTTTTGGAGCTTTTTTCTACTGCACATGTGCGCACGCACAAGGCAGTGAACCGGCGAACTGGCGGGAGGCAGCAAACCGGTGGCGAGGTAAGTTAGGACCCACCCCTGATTTGTTCCCCGAGATAACAGACTTGAGGACAGTATGGAATCCTCACAGGATGAAGACTCACCACTCTTGCTTGATGGAGTTATTGACCTTCCTGAAAATGTGTGGCATAGGTCATAGTCTTTGATTTGGTAGGGTTATTCCTGCTGGCATACATCTTTTTCCTCACCTTACTTGATAGCACTTAGACAGGAAGAGGGGGCAGTCAAAGGGAGGTTGCATTTCATCCCACAGTTCTTGGGTAGGATGATGCTCAGCTACACCGCAAGCCAGCCAACTCTGGCTGATCTTGCAGAAACTAAGGAGTGTGGGGCCTGGATCATGTAGTTGAGGGACCACTAGGAAATTCCAGAGCTATGAGCTATACCGCAAAATTGAGAGAGAAAGGATTTCTGCACTGTTGCTGAGAAGAATTTCTGCAAATGACCATATATTAAGTCAGAAGGTGCTGAGTTGAAGCTTTTTAAAGATGAGATGCTATATAGTCATGAAAATGGATTTTTCTCTTTCCTAAAGCTGAATGGCATGCTTCTCTGAGTACAAATATTCCCTATCTATAGCTTGTGGCATACGTCTTTCTCTCTCTATCTTTGCGCTGTTAATCTCTCCCTGGGACTGTTTGAGTAGTACTGTTTTATGCTTTGATCACAGTGCTGTTTTCATTGTTACTTAATCTGAATTGGTGTTATAACTTATTTGTTAGCCACCCTGGGGAGGCTGTTATAGGCAGCCTATAAATACTGCAAACAAATAAATACAATTGATTAAAGTTGAATAAATGTTTGAGGAAAAAATATTTGAAAAATATCAAACAGAATGAGATATTGCAGGATAGAAGTGAAATAGCCTACATCACAGTTCAGAATGTAGCAAAGAATGATTGTTAATAAGGAGAACATATGACATTTACAAAGGAAGATAGCTAAATGAGTCCCTTCAGTTTGAGGTGGCCAGTGAGCCTGAATGAATGAATGAATGAATGAATGAATGAATGAATGAATTCACTCACTCACTCACTCACTCACTCACTCACTCACTCACTCACTCACTCTGGAACATACTATCCCTGAGGTGATATTGACTCCCTTCCATCTGCCTGTTCATAAGAATCTTCTGACAGATGGCTTAGGCACCCAATGGGGAAGCTTCAAACTGGAGGTGGTTGACTAATCTTAGCTCCCTTCCCCACCCCCTAGTATCTTGTTCCCTCCTTTGCCATGAATGGTTTTATCTGCTGTGTTATTTTATAATTTATGCTTTTAATGTTTTTTTATGTTTTTATATTGTAAGCCATCCAGGGTCGTGGGACCAGAGATGGGCAGCAAATACATTTTTGAAAAAAGGAAAGGAAAGGAAAGGAAAGAAGGAAGGAAGGAAGGAAGGAATTTCACTTTAATTTTAACATATTTATTATTAACTGTATGCACAATTCAAAAAGTGCCTGGCTTGAGAACAATCTTCTTCCTTCTAATCATATGAATATAGTGATTCATATTGATTAGTTATAATGAATGTTTGAGCTGTCATGGATTTGGAATATAAAAGGAAAGCAGCAAGCATAGTTGGGAATAAACAAACACATAATGCTAATTCAGACGTGATACCACACTGAAGCTTACCATTGCATGAATAATTAATACATGGTTTTCCACACAGTTCCTTGGCCTCTCTCCTTCTCCGTAGTAATGTTGAGGTAGCCTCCAGCCATGGGATAACTTCATCCTGCCTCCTGATTGGACTGAGTCT
>JANHFT010001902.1:59059-70440 GCA_032467955.1 Pseudoxenodon macrops | reverse complement strand
AATAAGACTCCCCCAAAAATAAGGCCAAGGGCTTATTTTGGGGGGGTCAAAAGAAAATAAGACCCTGTCTTATTTTCAGGGAAACACGGTAGTTCCTAGCTGGAATCTGAATTAACCAGTCCCATTTTTTTTCCTTGCTGAACTTTTTACTTGTGATGCACTCTGGGCCAAAAAAATATATATTGCAGTGGACGTATCTACTTTCTATTGCATTCTATGACTATAGGAACAGCTCGGGAGGTTGGGGAAACGTAGTGATCATGCTGTATATGTGGCATGTCATAAAATCTGTTTTATTGGTTGTGCGCACCTTTTCATAAGGACCTTAGAATTGCTGTTGTGATCTCTTCCTTTGTAACAAAAACAACAATTTTAGGTGAGGTGAATGAGAGTAGCTGGCCTGCAGTTAACTTGAAGCTTCAGAGTTAAAGCAGAATTTAGAATTTGAATATCCCCAGCTCTGTTCAGTGCTCACAAATTTTTTAAATATCCCTAGAATGTGCTCATTAATTTTCTATTTATGTTCATAAAATGTATTGTCCACTTTTCATTGTAAAGGTACAGATGTATAGATTAACGAAACCAAACTTTAAATTCATTTAAGCAAAAGACTTCCTAGATTAAATCTGCTCTGAATACTTCTGCAAGTTGCCATGCTGAAATAGAATTAGCAATAGACCGCTAAACTCTAAACAGATTAATACCAGTGATGGTCAGGTGCATCTCTATATCATGTTCTTGAAAGTGGCTTACAAAATAACTTATTGCTGTACAGGTCCACTTAATTAGACGTCTCCTTACTTGAGGTAAGAGGAATTGGGTGTCTTGTGATAGTGACTGCTGAATCTGAAGAAGAAGATTCCCACAGGAGAATCTTAAATTTAAGACAGGAGAATCGGTCTTAAAAAAGAAACAGGAAAAGGAAGACGTATCTCTGTCTACTGAATATAATCTGTAGTTTGGGAGATTTTTTTATTATTATTATGATAGTGGCATTGTGCGATACTCTAGCTTGTTTTTTTGAGTATGTTGCTTTGTGACTGCCTTATTGCTGTCAGTGCCCGTGGGATTTGACTCAAAAAAAATTTCTCAGTAGCATGAAATGTGCCAGGACTGACAGTTTGTTTTGACATCCATTTTGCTGTCACTTAAATGTCCCTGAAATACACAGACAAGATGTAAAATTACAGTCATGGTTGAGAAATCATATTTTGTATTATTTCCATATCTTTTTCTTTTCATTCTCATGTTACATGCTAGCTTTGTAAAGGCTGACCTAAAAAAAAACACCATGTGTTCACTTTAGATTTATTATTAAACTTCTGTTTATTACTGGAGTCAGTCACATGCACGGACGATTGTCAAATAGTAATCTGTGCCAATACCATTTTGGGAGATGATTTTCATGTGACTTGATCTATTGCTGGACAAAACATGTGGTTTCTCTTGAGTGCCTATAAAAAAACATTTATCTAGATCCATGAACACCATTTCCCTGCCTGCCACTGTTCCTACATCCCCACACCAGGGAAAAGACACCCTTGCTTATTAATTGATTTATTGAAAACATAGATGCCTTTTGATCTCTTCCCAACAATATGGTGTCCCCCTTTAAATGGTATACGAGTACAGGAGATATAGAAGTAAAGGCAGTGAAGAGAAAGAACCCATTCAATTATATAGTAGGTTCCTTTCTATCGCTCAAAATGTGAAGTTGCTTCTTAAAGGGACAGTAACATCCCAAACGAGTATATCACCTGAACCCTGGAATCACCTTTTGAATTTTGCTTCTGTTTGTTCTCCTTTGTCCAGCCCTTTATGGAAGTCCTTGAGATATCCACTGCACTTGCGACCCATTTGTAGTCCTGAAACTGTTATACCTGGGGTCCCCAACCCCCTGAATGTGAACTGGGCTGCAGCATGCCAGAAACTACCATGCAAACAAGTGAAGTCCCATCCATGGGATGCAGGCAGCCTGCAAAAGCACGCTCCTTCCAGTCCATGGAAAAACCTCTCTCCACGGAACCAGTTTCTGGTGCCCCAAAGGTTGGACGGTACTGCCTTAAACAGATAGTCCTCAAGTTATGACTAGTCACTTAAAGAAGTTACGATGGACCTCCTTACATGTTTTGAAAGTTACAATGGCTGCACATGCACATGTACACAAGCGGCACCATCAGCTGACTGTATTTTTGGAGCTTGGGAACTGGCTCACCTTTACAGGTCTTGGCAGCGTCTGTAATTTGCTAGTTTTTTTTTGCTGGTTTCTAGCATTTCCAACAAAGTACACCTATTAGTGAAAATAGATTTGTTTAAAAATTGCATGTTATGCTTAATGTCCACCACGAAAAATAGCAATAGCAATAGTAGTTAGACTTATATATCGCTTCACAGTGGTTTACAGCCCTCTTTAAGTAGTTTGCAGAGTCAGCATATTGCCCACAACAATCTGCGTCTTCATTTTACCAACTTTGGAAGGAAAAATCAGGTCCAGTGATGTGATACTCCAATTTATTACCATGACTTAATGACCGTAATTTTGGGCTCAATTATGGTAGTAAATCAAGGGCTACCTGTACGTAGAAAGCATACACATGGAATTAATGGATGATTATTATTGTGTAACTATTCAAAGGCAGCTCTGTGGTGTCATGTAATAAGGAATCATATAGAATTGGATGTTGGAAAATAGTCAAGGTCTGAGTCAGCAGTGACTTTTTTTTTAAATTTCATCTGATGCATCTTTTATTGTATCAGCAAGGCAGTAGACAGTGTATATGTATTTAATAGCCTTTTTGTCAGCATTTTATATTCTCTGAGGCTTATTACCAGAGGTGGGTTCTGAATCTTCTTACTGCCAGTTTGTTCAGGGTCGTGCCTTGAGCGCGTGCACAAAGCGTGCGAGCGAGCACACATGCGGCAGTAAAAAACTAGCTTCTGCGCATGCGTAGAAGCAAAATCCAAGATGGCGGGGCCAACAGAGCCACCGACAGAACCGGCTCCATGGTTACTACCTACTCTATAGAACCAGTAGGAACCCACCTCTGCTTATTACAGTAGTTTTATTTTTATATGCAGAGAATTCAAGGGAGAGTATTGGAGTTAATTCAATGGTTGTGATTAGGGGAGGAGTTTAAAAAAGATATTTTGTTATCCTATAGCAGTTGATTAAATCAGCAGAGTATGATATGTAATTCTAGTTTAAAACCTACTGTTAAATTTGAATTTCATTCAAATTCAGAAACAATGGCAGCTCATCATCTTATGGAAATGAAAGGTATTGTTGAGAGAAATAATAGATTTTTGGTATCACTTATTTTGATACAAAGCTGATATTTTACAATAGGGGAAATTGCATTTATTTTAAACAGAACAAAACAGAACAGAATAGAATATAATTCTTTATTGGCCAAGTGTGATTGGACACACAAGGAATTTGAACAGGATTTGAATTACACAGTTTAGAACTCACAGAGAATGAATAGAATCCCGGACCTTCTATCTCATGCAAAAAAAAACCCACCAAGTTGTTGTGTTTGAGTTTTTTAAATTTCTGGTCTTGTACGCTGCCCAGAGTTAGGATAGAAGTGGGCGGCCTATATATTAGATCAACAAAGGAATTGCCTGACTCGAAACGAATATGCTTTCTTCCCACTGCTGAATGTAGCAAAAAGGAGAAGAAAGAAAGAAATCCTGTTCAGTTCTGAATCTAAATTCAGTTCTGAATGGTTTTGTGTGCTTGTGATCTTAACAGATTTTTCTCCAGTTCTAAATAGATGCTCTGATCCCAGCTCCCCTTGCTTAGTAATTGAGGAAAAGAAGGGTAAATGAGTCTAAGGGAACAGTTGATCCATTTCATTTCCTATGTAACCTTTCCATTTTTAGTTACTTAGCCATTTTTTTTCATCCTGTCCTGTCCTATCCTATCCCACCCCACCCCACCACATCCCACACCACACCACTCTATTCATTTTATTTATTTGTTTATTCATTCATTTATTATTTATTTATTTCTTTTATTTCTTTCTTTTTTATTTATTTATCCCACATTTGTTATTTTATAAATAACTCAAGTTGATGAACATACCTAATACTCCTCCTATTTTCCCCACAACAAGAACCCTATGAGGTAAGTTGGACTGCAAGGGAGTGACTGACCCAAAGTCACCCAGCCAGGTTTCAGGCCTAAGGCAGGGCTACATACAACTCACATTGTCCTGGTTTCATCCCATCCCCACCCTCTAAATTCACACCATAACACATGATACATCTGATGGATTGCACTTCATGAAAGCACATGCCATCATACCTGTCTCTGAACTGTTCAGATTCTTTGTCCTTTTGTGCCTCATTTTGTATCTTTGTTCATTAAAATAAAAAAGGAAGTCATACTGTACCTTTCATGTATGTGCTAAAGTGAAATTTCACTGTGTACTAATTGCTAATATAGTTTATAGTGTGGTTTTTCGGTTTGTAAGTTGGTTTTGATCGTAAGGACAGTAGTACTAATTTCAGAAGTCCTTTTAAATTTGGCATAAACTATTTTTCAGCTGGCATACATTAGGTTGTGCACTATGCTATACCTACATAATTTCATTTCCTAAAGTATTTTTATCGATCTCATACAACTCGGAGAAATGCCCAATTAAGGTAAGCTTCCTTTCTTGCATAATTATTACATCTTAAAATATAATATACTTTCAGATATTATAGCAAATGCAGACTATTGACAGTGCCAAGATAGGAAATTCCTATAAGAATAAATAAGAAATAAGAATAGGATGAAAGTACAGTAAAGAAATATATATAAGTGTATAATAGTTCATGTAGCAGTAGTTGCTGAGGTGTCACAACTTGTCTCTTTTTAAAGAAAAAAATATGAAAGCAAAAAAGAATATTCTAATGATCATTCATGCATGCTCTTACATATGTAGTCAGCATGTGAGTTGATACCATTAAACGGTATTTTTATTGCCTGTTGCTCTGTTTTCAGACTGGATGCTGATGATTTTTTTTTACCATTGTTTATTATATCACAACTCTTTTAGCATTACCATGTGGCTATTTTAAGTTCTATGTAGTGTATTCCCAAGAATCAAAGACTGCAGCAACATAAACATTAAATATATAATTAATAATAGCCATGAAGACAGCAGTTAGGCCATGATAAAAATTCCATAATTATCATTATAGTGCATTTAGTGTCTAAACTTAGACAACAATGGCCAATCTTACCATTTGGGATAAAAAGAGGTCTTACACACAATCACACACACACACACCCGCCCCAAGAAGGTTTATAAAATAAAACCTCCTTTTCTTTGCTCAAATGTCTACAAACTATCTCCCGGGTGTTGTCCTTTCAGAGTTTTAAAGTTTTATATGTCTCTTACAAGGTATGAATAAAGATTTATGATCCACCTTTTAAATTCAGATTTTGATGGAGATTTTATTATCTGACCTATAGTTGAAAGAAGCTGTATAATGCAGCATATTAAAAACTTTTAAAGCACCCTAGACAAATGCTGAAGTACAAAATTGTACAGTAGTGGCATAGCAAACTGAATGTCAAGGGAGACATTGGAGATTCTAGACATGGGGATAATGAGTAAAGCAACATGAAAAACAAGATAGTTAACTACGTTTCTTAGCTGATGTAATGCCAAGGAGAAAGCAGATGAATATGTTCCATTTTCTGGTCTTTTGCTGCTTTAAACAAAGCAGTCTGTAATCTCTGTTGGTGAAGTAGTAAATAGCTTCAGTCAATAAGTAACATTTGATATAATTCATCTTTCTCTGAATCGGTTGATAGCACAAATAAATAGGATATTAAAAATGAATGGCACAATTTTTAACATTAGCAAGAAGGCACTCTTGTGTAAAGTGACTGACCAAGAAAGGGGTCTTGGAATATTAGTGGACCACCAGAGAAAGATGTGATACACTCAACACTTGGTAGGGTACTGCTGTAAAAAAAAGGCATCTTCCATGCTTGGCATTAATAGGAAGGGAAGAAATCAAAAATAGAATGGTTGAAGTATTAATATCATTATACTAGCCTTGGTGTACAGGTAGTTCTTTTTTAGTGACTACCTCATGTAGTGACCTTTCACAGTAACAGTGGTGACAGAAAAGTCACCTGTACAGACCTTCACAGATCTCTAAAACAAAGGAGAAGCTAAAGTAAGAAAATAGTGTTGGTTTCATAACTCATCAGCTCACAAGAAATCTGACCACGTCTCAGTAACAACAGCCAGCCAATCAAACAGTCCGAAATCAGACCATGACTCAGAAGTAGCCGAACAAACAACATCCACACTAATTTGCATCACATAAAAGGATGTTTAAAGGCCAGTGCTCTGAAAGAAGAGCACAATTCAAAACGCACTGACGATGTCTCCTCGAATGGTGACAAAATGTTTGCAACCAAACTGCCAGGCTTATAGCTCAGCCCAACAGCCCAACTACTAACCCGAGCTACTAATATTCAAATACATTTCAACCAGTGTTGGTTTCATTTAGGAGTTGCTTTGCTTAATGGTTGAATTGCCAAATTGTGCACACCTCTGTTCATCATACCTTACAGAATAATAATTTAAAAAAAAGACAAGGCAACCAGTCTAATTCAAGGGCTAGAGCAATTTCTCTTTGACAAAAGATCAACAGGAATTCAGGTTCTTTTGCCTGGAATTCAGGAACCCTAACCCTAATACTACCAGCCTGTGGTAGAACTGAAGGTCCTCTGCTGAAAGTAAATGAAGGGGTAGAAAAAAATGCTTTTTTCAGTTAGTGCATAGTTAATCTGTAGAATTTGCTGCCAGTGGTTGTATAAAGAAATTTGGATGGCTTGAGAGGGCATACATAGGCTACTAATATTGATGGCTGTTTATTTCCAACTCATAAGTAGCATACCTTAAATTAGGAGAGGAGAATTACCGCATTTTTCGGACTATAAGACGCTCCGGTATATAAGAAGTACCAAGATTTCAAAGAGGTAAGTAAGAAAAAAAAAGTTTTTGTCCTCCCTGGCCCCAGAAGCACTCTGCAGGCCTCCCAAACCCTCTGTGAAACCTGTTTTTTGCAAAAAGTGCCCCGTTTTTCACCCGTTTTTGCAAACAATGGGGTGCACAGAGGGTTTGGGAGGCCTGTAGACTGCTTGTGGGGGCTGGGGGAAATCAAAACTGCCCCTGTTTTTGTGAAAAACAGTCCGTTTTTTTCACAAAAATGGGATGCAGGGGTGGGGCTTGAGGAGGCCAAATATGGCTTTATTTGGTATATAAGACACACCATCCTTTCCACCTTCTGTTGGGGAGGAAAAAGGTGTGTCTTATGCTCTGAAAAATACGGGTATTTTACTTGTTTTGTTTAATATCAGCTCAAGCTTCCCATGAGCTAACCTAAAACATTTTTTGGGGGGCTTCCTTAGAATAAAATTGTCAGACTGGTAATGAATACAGCTACCGAGTATATATTTTGTAGGAATTACTACAAAATCTTCAGTAACTTTATTGTGTCCAAGGATATATATATCCTTGGACACAAGATATATATATAGATATATATATAAAGATATATATATCTTTATTGTATCCAAGGATATGGGAGTTGACCCATATCCTTGGACACAATAAAGTTACTGAAGATTTTGTAGTAATTCCTGGGCACATCTCACAGCCTCACTTCCTGCTGTCTCGCAGCCCTGACCTCTCAGAAGAGAGGACTTGAATATCCTCTTATCTCTGGCTCTCACATTGTTTGTTGATGACAGGGGTTTGCCCTTCTCTCTAAGCCACTAAGCTGGCCTGGGATCTTAAGCCACTACCTGAACCTGGCAGAATTACCCCCCTTCATGTAGAAGGAAACCGTATTTTGGCTCAATCAATCAGAATAGAGCTGGAAGGGACCTTGGAGGTCTTCTAGTCCAACCCCCTGCTCAAGCAGGAGGCCCTATACCATTTCGGACAAGCGGCTGTCCAGTCTCTTCTTAAAAACCTCCATTGATGAAGCACCAGTGGTGAAATGCTAACAGTACACCCCGGTTTGGGCATATCGGTAGCGACAGCAGCCGCTGGTTCAGAAAACCCGGTGGCAGCAGTAGTGCGAGGCTCCTCCCACTCTCCCGGATGTCATCATTTCCTTGTTTTTTACTCTCTGTGCATGCACAGAGCAGAGGTGGGTTCTGAATCTTCTTACTGCCGGTTCGCTCAGGATTACGCCTCGAGTGCATGTGCAAAGCGCGTGAGCATGCAGCAGTAAAAAACTAGTGCATGCGCAGAAGAAAAATCCAAGATGGCGCCGCCCATGGAGACACCGACAGAACTGGCTCTGTGACATCATCGTTACTACCGGTTCTATAGAACCAGATAGAATCGGTAGGAACCCATCTCTGGCACAGAGGTTGAAAAAGTTACTAACTTAACAACTGCGGTGATTCACTAAACACCTGTGGCAAGAAATGTTTCTCCCCAAAAGAAACCATCAGTCCTCTTTTCTATCATCACGTCATATATGTTACCTTCCAAAGATGCCATTCTAAAGGTTTTGCAACCATTTTGGACCACATTTGTAACCGTGGTTACATAGACAAGAATTCTGTTTTTTTTCATTTGTTGAGAGGTAGTCCTGCTCAAAACTCCAGGTTGCAAACTTCATTTATTTTTTCCCATGGTGGGAGAAACGATAATCTTGAAACAGATTCTCAGTTCCTTTCCTAATGGATACATAAAGAAATATATATCTGCACAAAAGTACAGTCGTCTATTGTACCTACAAAAAAACATGTGTTTTCTCCATCTCTGGACATTTTTAAGGTTCATCTCTCAAAGATGTTTTAAGATGTTTCTCTTGCACATTTTACAGAACTTGATGGTGCTCTTCATCCCATCAAAGTCTCTAATTATATGCTTCTAGAAATATGCAAAAAGGAGAAAAAAAAATACTTGGGATGATCCTCGCTAACAGGGGAGTACGAATTCTGAAGGCTGAAAATTAAATCTTCCTTGCGAATGAATGGCAGATTGAAAAAGAAAACTTTTGGTGTGAACATGTCTTTGAAACACGGTTGTTTGCCGCTGACAGGTATCCAGCAATTTATGCGCATGGGAAAAATAAAAAAAAAACTCCAGCGAAATGATTGCTTCCTTTAATTACACTGATTAAAATAAATCAATATTCTTCATACGGCAGTAAGACGCTTCAAAAATGATGACAGTTCAATATGGGGACTAAGTGTAATATGATTAAGGATTTTGCTTTCAAGCCCTGTCCTTTTTCATCACATGCCTATATACTTGAAAAGCTCTTTATCAGGGAAGTTCTACAATTTTTGTCACGCATTAATTTCCCTGGCTCTTTTTCCCATCATTTAAAAACAACCTCAAAGAGGGAAACTTAATTTATAGTTCTGTTTGCAATTACAGTTCCGGATGCGATATAAGCACCTGATCTTTACAAGATCTTTACAAGCTGTTGGAGACAACGTGGAATGTGGCTAACAGATACCTACGCTTCAGAGGTGGGTTCCTAACGGTTTGGACCGGTTCTACTGAGTAGGTAGTAGGCTGTTGGTGATGTCATGGAGCCGGTTCTGGTCCGTGGACACCACCATCTTTTTTTAAAAAAAATTTCAGGTTTTTTTCTTCTTCTGCGCATGTGCAGAAGCTGAGTTTCTGGCACTGTGCATGCATCTCCATCTTGTTTTCGGCCTTTCTTTTTTGGAATTTTTCGGATTTTTTTACTGCGCATGTGCGCGCCCACATGGCACAGGAGGCAGCGAACTGGCAGCAAGGTAAGTTAGAACCCACCCCTGCTATGCTTATGTTTCTTTTTTTTTAATTTTAAAATTTTTCCATATAGTTAATTTCCACATTTCACGAAATGTGGAATGCCACATTAAAACAGCAATTACAACACGGTTTTATTTTCCCAACTGAAGTGGGTATGTTAACAGTCCAATTATGCCTGGACAGATGGATTAAAAATTCTAGATTGATTTATTTTTATTTAGCGCAGGGCAGAAATGTTAAAAAGCACACCACAATTACATTCTCAGTGAGCGAATAGGAAAGAATTTACTTTCTATATAACGGAACATTCGAGAGCAGACTATTCATATAGTCAATGCATGGTGGAGTTGCATGCAGAAAGTTAACAGATTAACAGAGTTGGAAGGGACCTTGCAGGTCATCTAGTCCAAGTGTCGGCAATCTGAAGCACTCAAAGAGCCACAAAGGTCCTAACCGGAAGCCCCCCGTTCAATTCTGGAGCCGACCGGAAGTCCGGTTCCCACCACCACCATAGAGTCTCCTCCTAGCACAGCATCCTTTTTCCTCTGCTGACTGGAAATCCGGTTACCCCACCATAGAGTCTCCTCCTAGCGTGGCATCCTTTTTCCTCTACCTGTCCTAACTGAAAGCCCTATCAATTGTGAAGCTGACCGGAAAACCCGTCCCTTGCCATAGAGTCTCTTTCTGATGCGCCGTGCTTTTCCTCCCCATAACCAGAAGCTCCTCTCAAAATTGTGGCGGGGACAGTGAGCCGCAGCAGAGAGATGAAAGAGCCACATGCGGCTCCAGAGCCACGGGTTGCTGACTCCTGATCTAGTCCAAACCCCTGGCCAAGCAGGAGACCCTACATCTGTCTCTACCTAGGATCGAACTCACAACCTGCGGATTGTGAGACAAGAGCTCCACCTCTAGGCCACATAGATCAGGGTTCCCCTGATATGTGCTCATAATATGCATTCAACAATGCGTCACACTTTCTGCTTTGGAGCACCGCAGCTACAAATGCTAGAATTTTAATTTAAATGGCTAAATTATAAAACTTTATAGATGGAAGGCTATATTTAAGCATCAAGTCCAGCTCCAAGATCATTTCAAGAACCTCATTTAATCAGCCAACCTTTTTATTCTCTGAGAGATATAAATGTGGGAAGTTTGTGTCATTAAAGTAAATTTAAATAAAGATAAAAGTAAAGTAAATAAAAATGATACCCAGTGGTTAGTTTTTTTTAAAGAAGTCAAACAATTATTCAACAAAAATTCAAAAAGCTTGGAGAACCAAGGAACCAATAAAGGAGGTGAACAGTAGCGTGTAAGTCACAAAGGTGCTTTTTTTTTTACAAGAGGCAACTAGACTTCCTGGTTTTTCTTTGAAGATGTTTCGCTTCTCATCCAAGAAGCTTCTTCAGCTCTGAAGAACTGAACTGATTTAATACAGAATAATATAGAATAATATAGAATAACAGAGTTGGAAGGGACCTTGGAGGTCTTCTAATCCAACCCCCTGCCTAGGCAGGAAACTCTACACCACTTCAGACAAATGGTTATCTAGCATCTTCTTAAAAACTTCCAGTGTTGGAGCATTCACAACTTCTGGAG
>JANHFT010001902.1:13760-24722 GCA_032467955.1 Pseudoxenodon macrops | reverse complement strand
GAGCCGTCGTTGGGGGCAGAGGCCAATGGTGGGGTGGTTCCCTTAGATGGGTGCATGTTGTTCTTTTTCTTTTTTGGAACCAGTGAAAGCTTAAGGCCCATTTTACAGGCGGTATAAAAGCTTAGCCAGGCCCGTCGTTGTAGGAAGAGGGCCCGATGGGGTTTTTGAAAGCCCCCTTGTAATCCTGTTGCCGTTTACGTCAATTATCTTCGACCAGGCTAAATAAAAAAAATTAAAAAATCAATAAACGAAACATCACTCTTTCTCCACCTTTTAAAAACCATTAAAAGCTACAGGTTTTCTAGTCGGAGGAGAAAATGTCCGTGTTCTGCAGCCGAGATTTACGCGAGGGAAACGAAACGGAACCTACGTTATAGGCTGTCGTTCCTTTGAGGAGTCCGGACGACTTTCAGCGTTGGACTGACTCGCCGGCGTAGAACTCGAGCCAAAAGACGGCGGCGAATGCAAGGTGAGCGAAGGGGATCGCATTTGCAAGGGTTAATTCCCGGTTGAACTACAGTACCCATTATCATCCCCAGTGTGCACTGGTAGAACGTACCCACACATTGTCTGGGAAAGACCATAAGCTACTATATTGGGAATGAGAATTAAGTGAAACTATTGGTTGCAAGTTAGGGGTGAACTTAACTACTTCTTTAAGGAAGCAGAAAGCCAGGACTACGGAGAAGGATAGAAACGGAGCGAAGTGAGTGCATTCCCCCAACTCGGTGGGTTTACTGATTTACACCTATCTGGTTTTTGCTATCTAATGATGTTCCTTAAGAGTGAAAAAAATATTTCAAGCCAGGCAGCTTCTCAGAGTTTCTGAGAGAAGAGAAACTTCTCAGGGTTTGTCTCCCAGCATCCATGGAACCTCTTGAATGCTGGCCCTAATTCTGAAATAGATAAAAAGATTTTTAAAAGGCACAGCAAGACTCAGTCAATCTTAGGTGATGCCTCAGAAAGCCAAGCAGAATTTGACCTGGTTAATAGTTGGATGGGGGACCAGCAGAAAATCCCAGGGTTGCAAGCTAGGCTGCAAAAACCAAATGGAAGGCAGTAGCAAACTTGCATGTGCTGACCCTGACCATATACCATAGTTACCAAAATTGATCTTGACTCAATAATGTCTTTAGCGAGCAAACAGAAGTTAGATGAATGCTTTTTTAAATAGCTAGTATTTTCCAGATTGCATTCTCATTGCTGAGTTTAGGTGTCCAATTCTATTAAAACAAATTAAAACACAAATTGTGCTCTAATTACATATTTATTTTCTTTCATTTCCTTTTGCAGTAAATATATCCCAAATGAAAAGGCTGACTTTTTTTTTTGTTTTAAGAATATTGTGTATGTTTAGCTTAACCTGTTGAATGTTTTTTTCTTTTCCTCAGTCCATATATGAAATGAGAATTTACTGCTTTTTTTCTTCTTCAGTAGATCTGGGTGGATCCTACATGTTAAATGATTTGATCACTTTTTCCTTTTTTTGTACATTTTTTCCATTTAATTGTATATTGAATGTATGTTTTTGTTTTGTTTCTGTTTTATGATAAAAAAAAATTTTTTTTTAATGTATGTCATATGCTATCTGTTTTTATGCAGCTCTTTGTTATTGAAAGAGTTACTTATGGTAATACAAGGTATATACATCTTGGTATATTTTGGAAAGTAAGTGAAACTAAAAACTTTATTTTTAAAATGTTTTTTATTTGTATTATAACAGGTAAAGGTAAACTGCATTAATCAGAAATAGATACCAGTATCTTTGTTTGGATAAGGGAAGCAGCACATCAATATTCCTTTATGGCTTCATTTCTCAAAATGCTGGATTTTCTCTCTTTGATAAACAAACACTACTGCCAAAGTAGCTTGTGTAGGACTCTTGCAAATGGTCACCATGCAAGGTGGTACAGTGGCTATCAGAGACCTGGAACATCTATTGAGAAAATTTCACCACGGAACACAATTGATAACTTTAAGAAAGTAGTAGAAGATATCAAAACACAATGTGGGCTTGTAAAGAAAGAGGTAGTTGATTTTATGAAAGATTTTGACCAAAAACCAGTACAAGATTATATATTGAATCAGACAAAAGTGATATGGGAATTTCGTTGTGAAGAAGATATAAATAAATGGGTGCTTGGTTCTGACACAGCGATTGGAGGGAAAAGTGAAATTTCTATAAAGCTAGATAAGGATAAGCAGTACGCTAGCGTGACTGGGAACCTTAATACTATTGTACCTCGTGACGGAGTGACAAAATATAGTGGATATTGTGCCATGATATCAAAACCAGAAATGGTGAGTATAATCATATTTACATTTAAAAGAGTGGTTTATTCTTTAAGACAAAAATGGCTTTCATTTTAAAAACTTCAAAATTCTCTTCTAAAAAAATACTGCCAGTATTTTTAATACTATTTTTTCAAAGTGGAGAATAATAGTAATACCTCATGCTTAAATATATTGGGCTGTAATTCTCCACTGTTGACTCTTAGTCCTGTTGGAGTGGCATTCAACAACATAGCAGTCGAGATAATCTGTACTTATAACCTGCAGGGCTGTGAAATTATCAGAATGGGATTTGGGGCATTACAGGGATTGTAGGAGAGAAGAGAGGATAGAAAAGTTCTGCAGGATAAGTATGCTTAACTTTTAGCCACTAACTAGGAATTAAAGTAAGCATCTATAGATTGTAGTATTATGTTTTACAGACTTGTAAAGTGGATCTTTGATTCACAAATAATCAATTACAAATTGTTCCATTAACTTCAGAATATGCTCAGGTTACTCCCTTGTTTAATAACACGGAGTACTTTAACAACTGTTGATTTAGAATAAAAATGTGCCACATTCCCTATTTAAATGTTCTGTATGCTAAGACAGTGAAATACCTCTGTGAAATATTTAAAATAAAATTTCCTCTGTTATAAAGATCTAACATGCTTTTTGTTAGATCTATATTATAGCAGGCTAAGATTCTCATAATGGCTAAATCATAAATGCATTAAATTAGATTTTATTTTTCCTCTACAAGCATTTAAAAACCCATTGTTAAGTTATTGTAATGTAATTGGCTTTGAGTTGTGAACCCATTCAAACAAACTATTGATTTTATTATTTTGTAGGAACCTAGCCAATTACATTCATTTATTAGGTGCAATTGAATGATGTGGTTTAAGATAAAGTGCAGTCAGCCATTATGTTACGAATTTAAATCTCAAAGTTTTAAAGAATGTTAGTTATAATTTTCTACAAAATACAGATGTCTTTTTTTTAATGGCCAAACCTTTTTTTTTTTTTTGTTATATAAAATGAAATTTGCTGTTCAATCTTGTCAGTTGCTCAAAAATAAAACAACTGCATTTAATGGAGCCTAATCTTAATTAAATTAGCTGATGCCAGTATGTAGTTGATTTGAACATCTTGAAATACTAAAGAGGAGTAGTAAATAGTCACCAAGATTCAGTTTGTCTTGAGAGAAATTTTGGCTTTATTTTTAATGTTAAGGAACAGTTCATTGAGCAGCATATATTTTTAAAAGTGTTTTCTTTTTCAAATGTTTATCAAGTTTTAAGGCCCATTTCATAGCCATTTTATCTATCCTTCAACTGCATTGGGGGTGTGCAGATTATTTGTTTTCTTTTTCAGTAATAGTTATTAATAAGCAAATTGACACAGCTTGTAAAATTAAACTCAGTTACCATCTGTTGTGAAGTAGTGGTGCAGTATAACATGTCAAACGTTGCTGTAGATGTTGTTTGGGGAACAGGTGTCTCTAGAATTTTTCTGTCTGCTGCATTAATGTTGCATTCTGTTACCCTCAAGTGTCACCTATAAAGAAGGCATATTGGTCTAAGTGTGTGTGGAAATTGGCGCCGTAACCACAATTTTACTAGCCTGCAGATTTGGACAGTTTCTGATATCTTTTCCAAGAATAATTGAAAACAGTTTTTTCAATGAGGATGGGGTAGATACAAATTGTGTCAGTGCAGTGAGGTTTTTGTGTGTGGTTCTGTTCAGTTGCTCAGTTGCTTATTACCCTGTTTCCCTGAAAATAAGACCTCCCCAGATAATAAGCCCAATCAGGCTTTTGAGCGCATGCGCTAAAATAAGCCGTTCCCAAAAAATAAGCCCTCCCCAAAACACAGCAGCAGCCATGAGGTGACCACGCTTGCTGCCTCATGCACCTCAAAAATAATAAGACCTCCCCGAAAATAAGTCCAAGCACTTATTTTGGGGGTCAAAATAAGACCCTGTCTTATTTTCAGGGAAACACGGTAGTAGTACCTAATTTATGGGCATTATTATAATGTTGGCAAATTCTTTTTCTAGTGACTCCTAGCATAGATTTTTGTGCTTTTCAGTGTTGCTACAGATGAGCTGGCATCTTTGCTCAGCTATCTAATAAGGTCTTGTTCCTGATTAGTTATAGATGGTTCTAATTCCATAAATGTGAATTTAAAGTTAGCCTTCTTCCTCCTCCACTTGCATTACTTAAATTGCATTACATTGCAAAAAATTAATTGTGCTTGCCATTTGGTTAACCATTCATCTATGTAAATCAGATTCCTTTCGGATCTCGTATCAGGCTGAATAGTTTGAACTTGTATTTAAACTTCTATTATCTTGGCTAGCTCACTCCTCCTGCTGGATTCAAGGGGAGATGTGAAGAATACACAGTGTCAGTACTCAGTAGAATTTTAATTTCTTAAAAGGGCTAGTTCACTTCTTACCCCTGAGGCAAGATATTTTATGAACAGATTTAAAAGCACCGGTCTCGGTACGCATCCTTGAGAAATTCCACTCCCTAATTTTCTCCACTGAGAAATTTACCCATTTATTTTCCTCCTCTTTTCTTTCTGCTTTATAATAACTGAAGTAGCTAGCAATCCATAAAAGGCCAGCTCCTCTGTTCCTGGCTCCTGAGTTTCTTCAAGAGCTTTAATGAGGATCTTTGTCAAAGGCTTTGTGAAAATCTATGTATAGAGTGTCACCTCCATTCATGTGCCTGTTAACACTCTCAATAAACTCTGCAAGACAGGTGAGGCAGGTTTTACCTTGGTGAATTCCATGCTGATTTTTCCTTCAGCAAGGTTTGTTTCTCTACATTTTCCCCTTTAATTACTGTTTCCCGCTGTTTTCTTGGGACAGATGTTAAGCTTACCGGTTTATAATTTCCTCTATTTCTCCTGAGCCCCTTTTTACCATTTTGCATTTTATTCATTGTCTCTATGAGCGCCAGTCTAAAGTTGCATTGCGTGTAGGCTCCTAGATTAAAACACAGAGCTGTTCTGTTAACATTTAATATGTAGGAGAGTTTGTCCATTCACCTGTCACATAATGAAATTGGTTCATCCAGGTTGTAGCTTAAATGCATTTTTCCCCCTCTTGCAGAAGCAACAGAAATTGTGTTGAAGGCTCAGATCTTAGCTGGAGGACGAGGCAAAGGTGTGTTCAGCAGTGGTTTGAAAGGAGGTGTACATTTAACAAAAGAGTGAGTTTTAGTAAAAGCAACAAGCTTTTATTTTTAAAAATCATTGTTTCTTTCAAAGGTTTTTTTTTCATATTCATAATAGCAATTTATTAATTGATTCCTCTCTTTTTTTGTAGCCCTAAAGAGGTAGGACAACTTGCTAAACAGATGATTGGATATAATCTTACAACAAAGCAAACTCCAAAAGGTGGTGTTAAAGTTAAGAAGGTAAGAAAGCTTCCCACCTTTATCAGGTGCACTATGAAGCTACTGAGCCAATTGCAGTATGTTATTGTTCACTAGATCTATATCTAATAAATGTTCATAGGGGAATGAAGGATACACATTGCTTATTTACATTCCTTCCCTTTTTATATTTTGCTCTTCTTTTTGCTTATAAATGTCAAATCAAAAAAGCACATTCTATTTAGGTTTTCTTTTGTGGTCTAGCAGAATGGAAAGAGTTTTATCCTCCATAAGTCATCATTAGTTGTATTTGCTAAGACCTAAAGTACTTAAATGATATAATGCACACCTTATATGTATAAGGTGACCAGGGGTGAAATCCAGGAGGTTCTGACAGGTTCTGGAGAACCGGTAGCGGAAAATTTGAGTCGTTTGGAGAAGCGGTAGCAGAAATTTTGATCTACAGAGCAGTCATGTTAAAAAATTTCATTCAAAAAATCTAGGAAAAATATGTCGATTTTTTTTAAAGTTCTTGTGGAGTTAATGTTCAGAAAACACAGGACTTGTCTTGAAGAGTTCCAATTTGCTCTGTGTGTGTGTGTGTGTGTGTATTTGTTTTCAGACATGTAGCACCATCTCCCTAAATTGGTCTAAAAAGAGCAATTTCTTGGAATAGTGATGAATTGAAAGTACCGTATTTTTGGACTATAAGACGCACCGGTGTATAAGACGCACCAAGGTTTCAAAGAGGTAAGTAAGAAAAACAAAGTTTGAGTCCTCTACAGCCCCAGGAGCATTCTGCAGGCCTCCCAAACCCTCTGTGCCTTTGTTTTTTTGCAAAAATGCGCCTATTTTTGTGAAAAATGAGGAGCGCACAGGGTTTGGGAAGCCTGCAGAGTGTTTCTGTGGGCTGGGGAAAGGCAAAAACGACCCTGTTTTTGTGAAAAACGGTTCTTTTTCACCCGTTTTTCACAAAAATTGAATTTTTCCCTTCCTCCAGCCCACGGAAGCACTCTGCAAGCCTCCCAAACCCTCTGCGCACCCCGTTTTTGCGAAAAACGAGCCCATTTTTCGCAAAAACGGCTCGCGCCTGGTATCAATTTAAAATTCATACTATAAAATACATATTGCTCTATTTGAACTTGCGCTAATTGTGACCTACCTGTACTTCAATCTCCCTGCCGATCTAAATTTTCCAGACAGTCTCCAAACCTGAGAGAAAGCCTTCTCTCTCTCAAGGATGGTTTTAACAGGTAACTTTCCCTTCCTACCTAGAAAGTGGTCTACCTCGGTCTCTTCAGAAGCTAAACAGGCAAGTCGGATGGACTGTTGACCAAAGGAGCCGGGTGACCAGGAATTTAAGCAACTTCAGATTGATTCAAGTAATGGGTGATGACAGCTATGGAGTCAGAACAGAGATAATCTGCTCTGAAGAGGTAAACATTGTGGCAGAAGTGGGCAGCCATGGACCTAGTCAAACCGCAGAGGTGACTGGCATTATGGAAGACCAGTCTTAGCCTTTAGCCTTCCACCACCTCTCCAACTCCAGACTTGGGTTCCTGTTGTTCCTGTCTCTTGTCCTTCATTTGGACCAGCTCATGGAATTCTCAGAGATTACAATCTCGAGAGTTCTCTTAGGAAGGTTATGACATAACAGTTAAAATTTTAAAACTGTATTTTGACTAGTGTTCTTTCCGCGTCAACTGCCACAGGGCAAAAATGGCTATTCTTTTAAAGATAAAGGCAGAATTCCATCAATATGGAGGAAGACATTTCTATGCCTGAATTGAGGGACATGTAATGCATCTTCTTCCCAACAATTCTGGTAGGTGATTGGAAGTTTCCCAAGAAATTCTGGGATATTCCAGGGAGCAACCAACTTTGCTTTGGGATTTACGTTTTCATTGGGGAATAAATTTCTACCTTAGTTTAGCTATTGTGTTTAGTTTTAATTAATTAATTTTTTAAAGCAAGTTTTATTACAATTTTTCCTTTTTTCATTGAGTCACATCTTATACATCATAGTCATACTCATAATTTTAATATATTCTAATCTTCCCACTTTTTCAGTATTCATCTCTTTTGTATAATCCTTTATCTTCTTTCATTAATTCATTTAAGCTTAAATATCGTTGCTATACATCTTTTATTTATATCTTCAACTAAGTGCTATTAATTCATCTTTGCAAATTAATCATTTTTCACCATATCTTTGTTATTCCAGTTTCAGCCGTATTATTCTCTTTCCATAATTCTTTATCATTTCTTATACAATTCTTATACATAAATAACATCACTATACACCCTTTATTTCTCCTCTCTTACAATTATACCAGTTGTTTACCATATTTCTTCATTCCCGGAAGCATCTCTCAAATTCCCCATTCCCAATTATTAGCATTTTAAATTCTCATCCTAATTTGAATGTATTATCACAATTAATAATGTTGTTAAATTACCTACAGTATTTTCACATTCCCATCTACTGCTACTCTATATATTTACTAATATTTACCCTATTTATTCTATCTTTAACTAAATTCTATTCATACAAAATAATCATTTTTCACCATGGCTTTGTTATTCCAATTTCAACAGTATTATTCTCTTTACATTTAATTTATTTTGTTTATGCTTTAAGTGTTATTTTCTTATTCTTATTTCTCTGAATAAGTAGAGCATTCTGTACAAGTTTAGACAAGTTTAGTCTCCAGAATATTTATTCTATTCTTTTTAAATTTTGAATTTGAAAGCAAAACTCTTCCCCAACTTATTAATCATATTGAACCAATGCCATCTTTGAGGTGTTTTTTTTTGTAAAGTAAAGGTTGATTCTATTTATCTCGAAAAGTAGAAAAGAAAATTGAAATCTCTATTTGTACTCCTGTATGCTACTGGATCAGAAAGCTGCAATTTTTTTCCTCAGTTTTATCTTTTCATTGAAAGTAAGGCAAACCAGGTAGAATTTAGAGGGAATGCCAGATGAACACCCCATGGAAAGTATATAGACCCTGAGGGCTTCTGGGAGAGAAAATTTGAGACTTTTACCCTATGGGCTGCTACATGGTGCTATCCAGGGGTGGATTCTAACTTACCTCGCTGCTGGTTTGCTGCCTCCCACGCCTCGTGAACCTGCGCATGAGCAGTAGAAAACCCCCTGAAATTTTTTTAAAGGGTTGAAAACGAGATGACGCATGCGCAGTGCCGGAAACTCAGCTTCTGCGCATGCACACACAAAAAAAACCCCACGAAATAAAAAAAAAAAGATGGCAGCAGAACCGACTGTGATGTCACCACTACTACCTACTCAGTAGTACTGGTCCGAACCGGTAGGAACCCACCTCTGGTGCTATTGGTAGGATAGCAACAGCACTTAGACTTATATACTGCTTCACAGTGTCTTACAGCCCCTCTCTAAGTGGTTTACAGAGTCAGCATATTGCCCCCAACAAGCTTGGTCCTCATTTTACTCGGAAGGATGAAAGGCTGAGTCAACCTTGAGCTGTTGGGAATCGAACTGCCAAACTGCTGGCAGTCAGCAGAAGTAGCCTGCAGTACTGCATTTTAAGCACTGCGCCACCATGGGATAAAATGAACACTAGATGACATCTTAGAGCAGGAATAGCAATCGTAATCATACAGGTAGCTTCAACCCACGACCACAATTGGGACCATTATTTCTGTTCCTAAGCAAGACGGTTGTTAAGGAAGTTGTGTCCAATTTTATGACCTTTCCATGACTATAAACGATGGCGTGACAATGTAGGAACAAGTTGGTACTGGAAGATCTGCAAAACAATATCTGCAAGCAAGAACTGATGGGACCACAGAATAGACTAAGTAATAGAAAATGAAGAAGTTAAAGTATTCTGAGATTTTAGAATTCGACAGGCAAACACATCTGCCACACAATATTGCAAATCTAACAATTGTTGATAAAAGAGACAAAGAAGTTTGGCTAGCAGATGTTGCAGTAACTGGCAGCAGTATAGGAGAGAAAAGAACTGGTGTGTGTGTGTGTCTCAAAATACATGTAAAACAAGTGTGGCAAAAGAAAGGAAAGACAGTACCAATAGTGATAGGCGCCTTGGGTACAATCCCAAAACATCTGGAACACCATTTAAACAACATCGGCATTGATAAAATCACCATCAGTCAATTGCAAAAGGCAGCTTTACTTGGAACAGCTTACATCCTGCAGCCAATACCTTTAACACCATCAAATACCAATATCTGTCTATCCCAGGTCTTGGGAAGGACTCGATGGGTGGACAAAACACCGAATCCAGTCTAAACATCTGGCTGACTATGTGACAAAGTATAATAATGCCACCAACCTTTCCCCCCTCTCTTTCTAGTTCCTGTTTTGAAAATATTATTGCTATGTGCCTAGTCAGGTAGGTGGACAATTTTTCCTTCCTTTCCCTCCCTTTTTTTTCTGAATTCTTTTTCAACAGATAATAATAGATTTGACAGATATACTTTTATTTGTAGCTTCTAGGCTGGATGGGCTAGGTAGATTGAGACAGAACTTTCCTGTATATTACAGGTTGTCCTCCGTTTACAATCGTAGTTGGGGCCAGAATTTCCCTTGCTAAGCAAGGCAGTTGTTAAGTGTGTGTATGGCACCCAAGGTTATGACCTCTTCTGCTGTGGCTGTTAAATGAATCACTGTGTTAAGTGAATCGCACAGTCATTAAGCAATTCTGGCTTCCCCCATCGATTTTGCTGATTGGAAGCTGGCTGGGAAGGTTGCAATAGCACTTAGACTTATATACCGCTTCACAGTGCTTTTACAGCCTTCTCTAAGTGGTTTACAGAGTCAGCATCTTGCCCCCAACAATCTGGGCCCTCATTTTACCGACTTCGGAAGGATGGAAGGCTGAGTCAACCTTGAGCCGGTAAGACCCGAACTGCCAAACTGCTGGCAGCTGGCAGTCATCAGAAGTAGCCTGCAGTACTGCATTTTAACCACTGTGCCGCCTTGGCTCTTGCAAATGGTGATCACAAGACCTCAAGATGTTGCAACCATTGTAGATTCATGCTGGATTCCAAGAACCCAAATTCTGATTGTGTGATTACAGGGATTCTACAATGATTGTAAAGAGGACCAGTAATAACTTTTTCCAGTGCTGTTGTAACTTTGAACGATTGCTAAACAAATGGTTCTAGTGTACTGAGCATTGGGGCTAAAAGATGCAGTTTAGCAATATCAGCCAATGCATAGAATAGAATAGAATAGAATAGAATAGAATAGAATAGAATAGAATAGAATTCTTTATTGGCCAAGTATGATTGGA
>JANHFT010001901.1:104712-125175 GCA_032467955.1 Pseudoxenodon macrops | reverse complement strand
GTAGGGGCCCCCACAGAGAAGGCTCTTGCCCTGGGGGTCACCAGCCGACACTGTCTAGCCGACGGCACCCTGACAAGCCCCTCTCTATGTGAGCGCACTGGTCGGTGGGAGGCTGAATAATTTTTTTTCTTTCTAAAAGCTTTATAAATTGCCTTTTACATTACATTTTTCCAAGGTGGTATGTAGCAAAATTCAAACCATTTAAAAAGTCATACAAAATAAAAGAATGGTACAAATAACAAAATTCACATGAATATTTAAAACCAAAGTAACATGCCAGTGCATAAAATACTGTCTTAGTTAAAAGGTAAAGTTATCCTTTACCATATTCTTGAAGGACTATAATAGTGGGGTGTAATAGATGTCCTTTGAACAAAAGTAGATATATACAGAACTTGAGATATTCATATGCTTAACATACAATAGCTCAAGAAAAATGAATATCATTTAAATGTGTATACCAGTTAGCCACCTGTTAACTATAACATTTTAAAAATAATATTAGTAATAACAATACAAGAAGAAGTTGTGTTTAATATGAGCTTAGAGCAGCACAATATTTGAAGTTTGTTATCTCCACTCCTGCAGTCCCACAAAGGGTTTCCCCAAACCTCCATGCATTGAGAGAAAATCCTTTGGCGGGCTGCAGCTGTCTGAAGAAAGATTTCAGCTCCCTTCTGATCCCTCTGCTTGCAACCTTTCCTGCCGGCTTCACCATTTACTTTCTGGGGACGCCAGGAGAAAATATTGCAAATATCAATCATATGATTGTCGGGCGCTTGTCAACCATCATAAATGCAAACAATGTTGCCAAGCGAACCAGATCAGGACCACATGGGTGTGAATACAACATTTTGCAACAGTCAGAAGTAATTTACAGGTCATAAAGCACTATTTCTGAAGCCATTGTTAGTTCAAACATTCATTAAGTGAATAGTCATTAGATAAGAACTACTTCAATACTAACTATTTATTTCCACACCCATAGAAAAATGCACAGAATATGAAATGCTAATAGACAGGGCTTTGTAAACATATTTTGGAATAACATAAAAGGTAAATACAGAAGCTTATTATGCTGAATAATGTAGCATCTTGCCCACATGTATTACAGCTATACTCTCATATTCTATGAGTTAGAATAGGGAGGAGACACTATAGGATTCCAATCAGCAGAAGGAAATGCTGTCTGGGAAAATCAGTAGCTATTACAGCAACTCTGTTCTATTTATAGAAAGCCTTTCAAAGCAATCTCTGCTACTGCCTGTATCAAGTAGCACAATTACATCTGCAGGACAAGCATTTTATAGCATCTATGACACTTGGCAGTGAATCTTGGTTCTAAGCCAGGAAGACAAAATAAGTGATAGGGATGACAAAGATTGAGGGCTGAATATAATTGTGCAAGGGTGCCAAATAGAGCAACCTATAATAAATACTAATTATGATATTTATAATGTGCTTGGGGTTATGATGACAGAGCTCTCAAATATTTCATGGCAACATTATATGATTAGACCTGTATTATCATCAAGCTGAATGCAGTCCATTGACTATATTTTCTGGCTATGAAGAGCCTAGTAACCCATTTTTTAAAAATAGCAAAACTGACCCAGTATTTTGGGGCCAACCTTCCAAATGAGTGTTCTGCAGTCTGCAAGTCTGCTGCATATTTCATCATGGCTATGTCTGACCTTAGCCAGAGTATGCAGATGAGAAGGCAGGACCTATGCACATTTGCTGGCTCTGTCCAATCCTGATTATAAAATTTATAGTTAGTTTTATAATTATATGCCAGCTCAATCGTAATCATAGTTTCAGACCATTATACTTTGCAGGCCACCATAGCTAGGTGGTCACTCTGACCTAAAATCAGAGATGACATAAATGTATAATGTAATGTATGAACCCATAAATGGTCCATATTGTTTATGGCATTTTACCCAAACAATTCAAATACCTTTGCAAATGGTAGATTGGTAAGGACAATACAATAGCAAATGGGGGTCCATTGAGACTGCTCAGCACAAGAATGTTTTAGACCCCAGGAATGTGTACATAGGCACATTCATTCATAGCACAAATGCTCACTTTAATATGTTTATATCAGGGGTGGGTTCCGGATATTTTTGCTGCTGGTTCGCTCAGGGTTGCGCTGCATGCACGTACGTGAAGCACATGCACATGCAGCAATCAAAAACTGCCTTCTGCACATGCACAGAAGCAAAAACCTAGCTTCTGCACATGCGCAGAAGCAAAATCCAAGATGGTGGCGCCCACAGAGACACCGACAGGACCAGCTCTGTGATGTCATCACCAAGTTACCACCGGTTCTATAGAAGCAGATAGAACTTGTAGGAACCCACCTCTGGTTTACGTTCAATCTTTTCTTTTAAAAACAATTATGGTCATGGGATGCTTGTTTATAGCCTTTAAACATGTGTTTTATATAAAAATCACTCTGTTTTATGAAACTAGATCTAAGCTAAACTGCTGGTTCTTCATAGGACTTTTTTTTGGGGGGGAAGAATTTCCAGATTGCACCTATCCGACGAGTCTACATTGGGGATATAATGTATTTTTGGAAACAACTCAAAATACCGCTCAGAGTCTTTAAAGCACTAAATATCTGAGGTCCAGCATTCTTTTGGGACTGCTTTCTCCCATTCCAACCTACTTCTATTAACTTTGTTACCTGTTTTCAGTTTTCATAATTATCTTTATTGTTGCTTTCAATTGTTACTAGTATTCTTGGTGGCTGTAATTACTGGAAATATAATTCATAAATAAATTATTTCAGCAGAATTTCTTTTTCAGAAACAGGAAAGTTTCTAAGCTACTTTAAAATTAATTTCAAGGCAATTATTTTCCAGTCAACGTAATATTTAGCCTTCTACAACAGCCGAAAGGATTGGCAAATTGCCAGGATGAGTGTAGAATGTTGGCTTTATGAATATTGTTTCTTGTAGGAACATTGCATCCTTCCAACTGAACACTGCTCTTTATTGGATGTATTGGGAACTCTTCCTAAAATGTTTGTATTGAGTGGATGATTGAGTGTTTATGTGCAACCAAGTTATTGTGGACATTCAGCAACCAAATAGGTAGTCTTTCTCTGTGCAACTTGTCCCTAACCTAGTCTTTCAGATCTTCTAATGGAGCACCCATAGCATTTGTAAACTGAATGCAACTGACTTGCAGGTGCTCAGTCCTGAAATATTATAGTGTTTCTGCCTAGGCAGGGGGTAGGACTAGAAGACCTCCAAGGTCCCCTACAACTTTGTTATTCTGTTAACCCTTTCTTTTCTTTCCTTCCATACTTACACTAAACTTCTCATTATTTACACTTAGCAATATGCAGGCTTATTACAAAGATCACAGTCCTTTACCCTATACCTTCCCCAGAAATGCCACTATTTTAACAATTAATATTCACAGCTCATGAAATTATCTTCCTTCTCAAACTTGAGTCAAAACACATGATCACACATCTCCCCTCCCAAAGCTAAAATTAAAAAAAAATTAAAGTAAAAATTAAGATATAATTACTACACTCCAAGGAGATAATTTCATGAGCTGTGAGTATTAATTGTTAAAATAGTGGCATTTCTGGGGAAGGTATAGGGAGCAGGTTTTAAGCAAGATAATTTGATTTACATGGAGAAATTGGGATTTGAAGTACTTTCTGATTGGAGAAGCCTGGATAAAATGTCAAACCAATTAAAAATATTGACATAATGAGTCTGGATACTTTGTAGATTAGGAGTAAAAAATATTTGGATCAAAAAACTAAATTCAGTCATTTGGGCACTAGGGCTCAAAAGAGAAAATAGTGGAGAAGAATAAAAAGCCTTTACTTTTAAAACATAATAAATATATTGCAACTGATTTTGACAAATTGTTTCCAAAAGATTTGGAAGAAGGCATATAATATGACTTTTATCACAATGGTCCAATTGTTTTTAAAGAAAAGTGATATACTTTGGCAAGTATACAACCATTTTATCCTGAAGATAAAAAAAATTGCAATTAAAAAAATAAGATCTGTTCCAGAATTGGTAAAGTTTACTTACATTACACAATTGTAAGAATTTTTCATTTGTAAACGTTTTTCTAATGTTTATCCTTTCATATAACCACCACTGAAAATTATATGGAAATAGACTAATATCAAGTAGTTGTATCTTTTAGTGGCAAATAAGGAGTGGACTTCAAGGACCTCAACAAAGTCAAATGAAAGCACTGGAGATACAGAGTATATTCAGAAAGATTTTTAAAATAAATAAATATTTTTTAAAAAGACAAATATATTGAAAACAAAATATTAATTTTTGTGATATGTTGCATACACATGAATATTTAGGCAACAGAATCAAGACACCATACTAATCCATGCTGTACCTACATTTATTAAATCATGAGGCCCGTATACATCTTCCTATTAGCAAACGAAGTATTCTTAGAGCACAATTTCTTCCCTTTTCCCATCATCTCATTGATATGAGTATGTAACACTAAATTGATACTTGAAGAAAACAAAAACAAAATCTATTATATATTTCATGAAAAAGATTATGGCTAAGATCAGGGAGATCAAGTTTTCATTCTTAACCAAAAGAGCTCACTTAATGACTATCAGTAGAGAAATCTACTCATAGGATTGTTGTTCTTGGAAAATATCGGAGGATGAAATCCCTCCATTTTGTTCTTAAAGAAGGACAAAGATACATGCACACACACAAACATACCTGTAGACATAGATCTACAAACATATATACACACATTATATTAAAGTACTGGTAATTGACTTCAAAGCAACTGAATAATTTCACAGCTACTGTAGTTTAAATCCCCTTGTCACTGGCAATTTAAAGTTAAAACCTTATTATTAAGTTTCAGACTAGTCTATTGTCTAGTGTGTCTTGAGACTGTTAGTTAATGCACTTATAAACAAACAAATGAACCAATAAAGCCTTAAAAATAGGCATTACCAGTACTAAGGAGTGGTACAACAATGGTACAACAATGGCATGGACAGGGTGGCTCAAAATCAAGATTTGAGAAATGTATATTTCGTCAATGAAAGAGAGTACTATATGTCAAATAGTTCATGAGAAATACTTTTACATACTCTGCACAATGTATAACAGTATCTGCAGTATGAGATCAGAATGTTTCTATGGCAACTGTTAGAACATATAAAAACAGGTGAATAAAATATTAACTGTGATAGTAGCCAGATAACTAATGCTTTCCAAATTGTATGCTCAAATTTAAAGGAATTCCCATATCTATAATTTTTAAAGTGGATAAATCACAATCATAAATCTATTTTATCCTGAAAATGTATTTTATTTCACAGTGATTGCTTAAGAGCAAATGCTGCTAAGGTTAACCAACAGTAAAATATTTCAATAAGGTTGCAATTTTCTCTGCTCTACTTCATTAGTTATAATAGATCTGGGGAAGGTTTGGTTTTTATATAGATCTCTCTTGAGTTCAATAAACAAATTTGCCATCATTTTTTCACTCTTTGGAATTGGTAGCATATCAGTCTGTCTTTGGAGGTCTTCAGGAGAGCTTGTGTTACCAAATGAAACATGACGGAGAAAAAAAATCTTTCTAATCATATTGTAAAAATTGTCATCTTGACACTGTCATGGTCTGAGGGCATCAAATTTCTTTCTAGACTAGAAAGTTGTAATAACAATGGATTTGTTCTTAAACTGTTGGTTCTTAGTTCAAAGAAATGAGAATGTTGCTTGTTATCCCATCAACTTCATGAATAAAAATACACACATTTAATTATGAAAAATATATATGGGGATCTACTCCGTCTTTAAAGGCATTAAATTACACTTTGCTTCTTGAAACTAGGACATTATAGAGAGCACTGAGCCTCACATGTTGGGAATGTAACAAATATATAGTATATTGAAAATGCCTTTCCTTGGTTCAGACTGACGTGATCAATAAAGAAATAATTCATTAACTGAAAACTTAGATGGGTATTCTCTGGGTTGGCAAGAGTAGCACATGAGGTATAAAAACTAAAGTGATGATGCAGAAAAAATGATACTGGTATCATGAGGCCCTATATTTTTAATATTCAGATGTTCTTTTCTTTTTAATTGTGTTAAAAAGAAATTAGGACCTACTCTACACTAGTCAATTTTTTGTACCTCCAAGTGATAAGAATCTGGTCCCATTTGCCAGCATTTAAATTTGGAAGTGGGTTGGGGAGGTTTAAGGGTCATATCTAATTACAGATATGAATTTGGAAAAATAGCTGCAGTATTAATGGGATGCATAAAATGTTTATTCTTTAAGCATTCAGAAAAGCAAGGGCACAAAACTTTTTTTTTCTCCAGAACCATTTGTGAGGGACAATTCAGGAAGAATTTAAGACTTTCACTCCATGTACCAGGCAGATATTCCAACTGCCCAGGAAGAATTTCAAAAAGGCAAATTATTTGTCACAAACCCAGTCAGACAGATATCCTGTTTTATAGCCATGATTGCAAGCTTGTTTTGTTTATTGAATCATGTATCTTTTAGGTAGACAATTCAACTCCTGCTGCTTTATCTTTTGCAATCTGTGATATGTTCCATGATCTGGGACCTTGCTCAACATGGCTCCTGGGTCAGTTGGCCCATCCTACATCTGTATTTCCTCAACTATCCATACACTGTGTTTTGGTAATTTTTATGGTGCAAGATGAAAGTTTACCTGACCAAGCTCCTCAGCTTCTGAATCTGAAGAATCGGACTGAGTCCTAACTGCTACAAACAACTGTCTGATGTCTGTTTCAGATAGGAAGCCATGACAACATTTCAACATTTTTCAGGTGCCTCAAACAAAAACCCAACTAAGATGGAAATGGCAGGATCCACAGACCCAGCATGTACATCATTTTCTTCATCATCATCTTTTCAAATCATACCATTCTTTTTTCAGGCATAATGCAAAGCTGGCTTTTCAAATTCTTTTCAGCATTCACACAGTGTATATATACAAGGTGTTATTCAAATGGGCATGATTTATATTTGATTTATGTTAGATAGGGGATGCAATGAAAAGGCAGGATGCTGACAGTATTTCAGCACCTTTATTGAGGACTCGCGATCACAACAGACTCATCGGCAGGCTGCCGGAGCTCTCTTTTTAAAGTGGTTTATTTTTTCTCTCTGCTAGGAGAACCAATCAGTGTGGTTATGTAAATATAGTGCTCCGTGCAAGCATATGACACACTCCTCCCCTCCTAGAAAGCTTTTGACCAATCCTCATTGTTCTAAGCCATGTCATCATGTAGGTAGGCGGGGCACTTGAGGGTGCACCTGGACCTGCGTGGTTCACTTGCTCCAGCAGCAGCGGCCTGTGCAGTCAGGCCTGCTGCCTCTCCTGAATCCTCGAAAGGAACCTCCTGGAACTTCTCCATGGGAGGAGTGGACTCTGCCCTGGCTGGTTCTCTGGTTCCCGGATCTCCTCGCTAGACTCCTGCTTCCTCAGATAAGTGTGTGTGCACTTTGCTTGGTGGTGAGACTAGGGTCTTGGTGTCGTTTTAGACTAGGTTGTTCATTTTGGCTGTTGTTTGGTGTTGGTTTTGTATGCTCTTCAAGGCGGAGTATCGCTCGGTTCTCCAATCGGGCTGGGGTCTATTTGGGACAACTGCCAGGCAGTTTAACTGCCTTAGCCTCGACTCTCTTACTCTACTCCGAGTTGATCAATGTGCCTCCTCCATACCCTTCCATCCTCAAGTTCAACTTGATATAACTTGGGACGTAATTGTGACAATCTTTGCCCAAAGCCAAGTGGGGTAGCCTGCATAGTTATGGGCATATACCAAGTCTCCCACCCCGAATGCTCTGGTCTGTCTGGTTGACTCTAAGGGGGTCTCTGGGAGATAGTGAAGGTGTAATTGATGTAACTGCAACCTCAGTTTCTGTCCCATCAGTAATTCTGCTAGATTTTGATATGTTGCTGTATTGGGCCATATGTGCTGTGCTAAGAGAAATTGGTCTGTTTCTTCTTGCCAATGCCCAGGGCCCATTTTGGTTAGTGCTTCTTTGGTCGATTGCACCATTCGTTCTGCTTGACCATTGCTTGCCAGATTTAATGGTGCGACTAATGCATGCCTGATCCCTTGTCTCACTAGAAATGATTCAAATGGTTTTGCTGTAAACTGAGCTCCATTGTCTGAGACGAGGATGTCCGGTAGCCCATGGATGGCAAAAATCCTTTGCATGACTCTGATGGTTCCTTCTGCGGTTGAGGTGGACATTGTAACCACCTCCAGCCATTTGAAGTATGCATCCACAACAATTTAAAGGTTTGCCCCCCCATGGGCCGTGCGAAATCAATATGTATCCTTGACCATGGTCCCTTTGGATTCTCCCACTCCCTGATGGGTGCCCTGGGTGATGCTGGCCTGGATTCTTGGCATACAGTGCAAGTAGCCATCCACTCCATAATGTCCCTATCCATATTTGGCTATCATACGTAGCTCTGGGCCAATGCTTTCATTTGGACACTGCCTGGGTGCCTCACATGCAATATTTCCAATATCTGTTTCCTTAAGTGGTGAAGTACAATCACTTTGACTTTGAAGCCCCTTTTTTGAACCACCCCAAAGTTTCTTTAAGCCAGACGATCAATTGTTCTTTTTTGTCCCGGACATGAGGACATCAACAAAATATGGGATCATCCCCAGAATGTCCTGTAGGAGGCACCATGAGATGCCATGCTGACCCCAAATTGCATATAGTGGCATTTAAATGCCCCATGGTGCGTCACAATGGTTTGTGCTTCTGCGGTGGTGGCCTCTACTGGCAGTTGCTGGTACGCTTGTGCTAAATCTAACAGTGAATATTTTTCCATTCCCTAGTGAGTGCAGCAGATGTTGCATGACTGGTTCCAGGTAAGTGCTCTGTTGCAATGGGTACATTTGTAGTCTGTGCATATGCATAATGACCAATCTGATTTAATTGGGGTGACTATTGGAGTCTCCCATTTAGCGTAGTCAACCTGTTCCAGTACCCCTTGGGCAATTCATTTGTCTAATTGCTTGTCTGTTTTGGGCTAGAGAGCAAAGGGAACCCTTTGGGGCTTGAGCATGTTCACAGTAACATGGGGGTCTAGGTTAAAAGATATAGGTTTCCTTGTATACTTGCCTAGGCTTCCGTGGAAAATGTCCCCAAATGCGAGCAGTCTCTCAAACTTGTTTTCTTGGATTTTGTGGATGCTCCTAAGCCCAGGTGTTTAAACCATTCGATACCCAGTAGACTGGGTCTGTTGTCCTCGACTAAGGTCAGTGATAATTGTCCACAAAAGTCATTAAATGTGACTTGCACTGTTGCTTTCCCCAGTACCAGGATGTTTTTTCCCTGGAAGTCATTCAATGTATTCCTCTGTGGTTGGAGTTGTTTTTTCTCCATGGTGGGAATGAGCTCTTTTAGAGTTGGCCAGGACATGATGGTGAAGAATGATCCCATGTCCAACTCCATGCTGCATGGGGATCCCTCGATGTTGAGGGTGATATGGTACTTGTCTGCATCACAAACATCTGAATGTCCCGCTGTTGTTTGATTGATTCCTCTTGCCTCTGGGTATTGCTCTTCCCACCATTTATTTCTTTGAAATCTCGGTCTTTGGTTGGAAGGGAATTGGTTGGGTAGCCCTGCAAGCCTCTGTTATGTGTCCCTTCCACTGGCACCACCAACAAATGGCTTCTTTAAATCTACAGACTGCTCAGGCATGGAAACCCATACACCCACCACACCTGGACTGCCTACGGTCAGCCTTTTTGTAGCTTACCCTTTTCTCAGTCTGGATGTGGTGTACTTTGTCTTTTCCATCAGGTTCCCCCTCTGATTCTGGGTCCTCCAGTTGCCTCTCGAGTCCCTCCAGGGTGTGATGGATGTTGCCTAACTTCTGGATGTAGGCTGCAGAGTTATTGGACAATTCTGCAGCTCAGGCTTCTTCGACTCCATTTTTGAAAGTGGCTCCACTTCAGATTAGCAATTTTTTCTGCAAGATCAAGTCCCTCATTCCCAAGATGATTCGGTCCTTCATCATCTCCTTGGGGTTTATGAACTCATATTTGGATGCAAATTCTTGTAACTTGGCAATGAAATCATTTATTGTTTCGCCTTCTCATTGGCGTTGGTGGTAGAATTTGTTCTGGCTCACCATCAGCGATGGTGTGGGAGCGTAATGGTCTTTCAATATATTTTGTAATTTTGCCCAGATTATCGATTCGATGTCTGTTGCAGTTGCTAACGTTTGTGCCATCTTGTATGTTTTGGGGCCTCAGTAGCTGAGAAAAAGTGCCCTTTTCCTGTTGTCGGGGAATATTCCAGGAACATTCGAAAGCAACCCATGTAGGTGCACCATTCCTCCATCTTTGGATCATACAGTACTGGTGCTGGTGACGTTTGTGTGGTCATCTTGGGTGCACTGCAGAGATTGCCCCTTATGAGAAGATAGCCACAGATGCCACGAGGTGAAGGCCAGCTCTTGGTCCATCATTGTCCTTTTGTTCTCTTCAGTATCCACCTTTGTCACCAGTGTTAGATAGGGGGCGCAATGAAGAGGCAGGATGTGGACAGTCTTTCAACACCTTGATTGGGAACTTGCGATCAGAACAGACTCACTGGCAGGCTGCTGGAGCTCTCTTTTTAAAGAGCTCCGTCAGCCTTGCTGGCCACTGACAGTGGTTTATTTTTTCCCCGCTGCTAGGGGAACCAATCAGTGGTGGGTATGTAAATACAGCACTCTGTGTGAGTATACGTAACAATTTATATCTATACTATTAATTCAGCAGTTTGTAAGGGGAGCTTACCATGTAAGCTAAAAAGAAATAAGACCAAAACAGATCCTCACTAGCAACCAACACCCAGATAAGCAGAGATTAATTGCAGACAAACTGTCAAGCAGAAAACAATACTGTACTTAAGAAATTATTAAGGAGAAAACTACACTCCCCACCAACATTGGTAGGATAAGCTACTGTACCTAAATAGGAAGCACAAACTACCACTGATAATGTTATCTAGTTGGGTAATGAAACATCTGCAAGCAAAGAGAACACCAAGGATTTTCTACCTTCAGTTTTTTTAAATATCACTATTTTCTCTGCATATGGCAATTAAAGCAATATTTATTTACCTTGCTACTAGTTAATAGATTTCTACTGACAATATGTTTAGGCAAACATTCTATTTTCTTGTCCTTCACTTTTTCAATTTGAGAATATTATGACTGTAATGTGTCTATTGTATGCTTTTCAGTTCCTTTGTGGTTGTCATGGCATTGGAAATGCATAATACTGAAGAGAATGTGGTCACACAATATCTCTCAAGGATTTTTTATAGCCATTCTGAGACCTGATTTCTCTTTGTACTTTCATGGCTAAAAAAAAACACCTTGATAATTCATTATGCTGAAAAAGCTTTATAAAACCTGTGCTATAATTACAAGTGTAAAGCCTTGAGACAGAAGAAAATTGAAGTAATGTTTCCACTACAGGGAAAGAAAAAACCTAGTACTTTGTGACTTATCTGAAATATAATATGTTGTACCCCAGCAATTTGTTTGGTATTTTCACACCTTCCCTGTTTAGCACATTTTTTTTTTCACCTATTGGGTTGATCTTTGATATTTGCTTTAAAATAGTTTTGATCAGATATTAGCAATCACAAGGTAGCATTTCAGTTTTAATACTCTTATAGCAGGGTCCCACTGATTAGTGCGAGAGAATGATAACTTACAATGAAGTCAGCAGGCCATGACATTCTAGAACACCCCAGTGGTTTTCAGATGTGGGCTTTTTCACCGGAGTTTTATTTGCATCTTTAACCTTCTATCCCTTAAACAGTAACATCAAAAACTGAAAATGCCAGCCGTGTCCTCTGGGTGACATAACTGAATCTGTAGATATGCCTCCTCTGCAGAATCAGTTCAGAAAAGTTATGTCAGTTTATATTCTCCCCTCTATAAAAGAAGAGATAACTGTCGGTATGCTTGGGAGAAATGTATAGAATATATAGAAATCAAGAGACCAAGGGAGAAAGTGAACTTAATAGATAAGGATTTCAGAGGCAGGTAGATGAAAGAATGGTTGTGGATTGCAGTTAAATGATTGAAAATGATCTAACTAAACAGAGCTCATTGCCATATGACTTGCTCAAGGCCTCAAAATGAATGAAACCACACATTTGAAAATAAATATCCTTTTTTGGGGGGAGGGTTGAATATAGCCAAAAGGAAGATATGAATCTTTAATGAACAGCCAATAATCCAGAGTGATATTAATAATCCTGTTGATGTCAAACAATAGGTGACAATATTAGGACAAAATGAAACCACTGGTTAATGTTCCAAATCTTGATTTGCAACAGCAGCGTGATTAGCATTAAGCATTTAATCATGAATTTTAGATTCTAATATTTTGAAATATTATTTTAAAAATAAAGCTTATAAAAATAGTCTGCATTCATGCATGTTAAACCACTTCAGTATAGTTCTGTATTTTTCCTCTTAAAGGTCACTGGATGCTCACAATTTTTGGCACATTTTCAGCAAGAAAATAATTCTTAAATGCCAAAAGCCAAAATGACTGATTTGCAATAGCTAAAGACATTACTTCTCATAGTGATTAAATTAACACTAACCTTACAGGTATTCCATCTTTGTTTTATAATTCATTAGCCCAGAAAAGAATTATGAGTTCTCTTTCAGGGAAAAATGAATATGTAAATTATTTAATTGTGGCTTCTATAAGAAAACTATCTGGGAAAGACAAAATAACTATGGTTCATCTAACATGCCTAATCATTGAAAATCAGTAGTTTAGAAAGTTGTATCCAAATTTACAAAAAATATAAAGAAGTTTTTCAGTTCTTGGAGTTATTGTCTCTTTTCCCTTTCTGTTTTCAAACCTAAGGTTTTCAGATGCAGATTGCAAAACTTCAGTCAACCATAAAATGGCAGCAGGATGATATAAATTAGCCTAACTCCTGTCATCCAATGTCAATTTATAGTTTTGCATATGATCCATACAGCTTTCAGAATAGGTTTCAAATGTCAAAGAAACATCTCTGAGTTTTGTGACAAGAGTATAGGCAAATCCCAAAGAATGTTATGGTTGCAGATGATAGGAGATAAAATAAAAGTGATTTCAAATATAATCCCACACAGTTTGTTTGGAAAAAAATGTGAATGTGCTGAACAACCAATTCAATCACAACTGATAGCAGAACCACAGCAACCAGGGAAGTGCTTCCTATTAGAGTAGAAAAAAATTGTTTTATATGATGTCAAATGTGGAGCTACTTGACATATTGTGCTAAACTAAAAGCCACAAAATCAGACAAAATCTTATAATTCAGTTCTTCCCACTATTATTTTCCTCAAACTACTGCTTGCTCACCAAAGTCTCTTGAATAGTCTTTTCTATGCCACCTACATCACCAGATTGCTTTAATTAGAACTTCTATGGGATCATTTCTATGGAACACATGTGGTATCTTTGAGTTATGGCTGCACTCATAATTAGGGAACAGATGCCATGGAAAATTGTATATAGTTTGTGGTGGGAATAGGCAATTATCATCACTCAGTCAGATTTTCATGATTCTCAAGAGGAGTTAAACTGACCTATGCTAAACCAAACCAATCCAACCCAACCAAACCCTCAAATAATTTTTGTCTCGAATTAAAGCAAGTGAAGCCCTGCTCTGCAGAAAAATTAGGAAAAGGACAATATCAAGAACAATAATTTAAGAGTCAAGAAAGCTAATAATTAATATAGTGTTCGAGTAAATACTTCAACACCGGAAGTTTTTAAGAGATGAATAACCATTTGTTTGAAATGGTATAAGGTTTCCTGCCTAAGCAAGGGGTTGGGCTAGAAGACCTTCAAGGTACCTTCCAACTCTGTTATTCTATTCTAATATTGGTGTCAATGCATCTACATGACCTACATGGCTATGCACACATATATTCGGTATATAAAATATATTCAAAAAATAAAGGGAGTCCTATTTTAGTTAACTGATCCATTCAGAAATTTAGTGAATATGATAGAAAATGTATAAGACTATTTTAATTTTGCTAAAGAAAATTATCCCTATCTAATAAGGGTCAGTTCAGCTGTATTTATCTTTTTACAATCATCACTTGAAGAGACAACAAGGCAGCTGCTGAAGATGAAATCATGTAGATATAACAAAATATGAAGCATCTGCTGTTTTTTCTGAACAAAAGAAAATTCCATACATCTGTTAACACCATGCATATATTAACATTTATTATTTTTGATGATAATGAATAATCTAGAAATCGTAGAAAATGCTAGAAGGGCAAGCCCAATTTCCACTCAGTGTATATAAAATGTGTTCTTTAGAATAATTTTTAAAGTCATGTAGAAATAGTTCTATTCCAGATCCATAGTTATATTTCCTAGAAAAGATGTTGTAAAACAATTGTACAACATCATTCCCAAGGGTTGTCCACTCTAGTTCTCTGCTTTTGTACTTTTTTAGTGGTTCTGTATCCCATGCTATCCAAATCCAGGCCTACTTGGCTTGTCAACATTACCAAAGATCATTTGCACACAGCCATCTAGTCATACTAGACCAGAGGTGGGTTCCTACCAGTTCTGACCGGTTCTACCGAGTAGATAGTAGGCCGCTGGTGACATCACAGAGACGGTTCTGTTGCTTCGTAGGCGGCGACATCTTTTTTTGGGAATTTAAAAAAAAATCTGGATTTTTTTCTTCTTCTGCGCATGCACAGAAGCCGAGTTTCCAGCACTGCGCATGCATCACCACTCTGTTTTCGGCCTTTTTTGGTGGGGATTTTTTGGGGATTTTTTTACTGTGCATGCATGCACGCATGGTGTGCGCACGCACATGCACGAGGCGCGCCCATGCAGCGCGGGAGGCAGTGAACTGCCGGCAAGGTAATTTTAGAAACCACCCCTGTACTAGACTCATAATGCTATTTATAAATCAGTAAGATTTTGGCATTTTTCATCTTATTTGCCAAAAAAACCCAACAAGATGATTTAAAAAATTTTACATTCTCAAAATGAATGTGCAACTAGTTCATAGGGCATATTTACAAAAAGCAAAAAGGAATAAAACTCTGATAATCAAAAATATTTCAATCATCTAAAATCCCACTTTTTTATTCATCTGAAAACAGGACTAGAAATACTTATCCTTTTCAGAAAGGAGCTATAAATACAACAAATTGCTCTTACAAAAACATATAAGGAAGTTTAAAATATAGGTGCATGTATTTGCATAGAGAAGAATACAGCAAAATGTCAACACAAAACCAAAATGTCTCTATTCTCTATTACCAATGACAAAGAAAAAGTGTAAGCGTCCCACTGCAGCAATATAATAAAGGAAAACCATGAGAAAAAAATATTGCATATGTCTCCTGCTTGTACTAATAAAGACCAAATGTAGGTTTAAAACAATTTTTAAGGAGGTTCAATAACGTAGCATATTCATATGTATATATGTATGATTTGGTGAAGGCAAAAGGTATATCTGAATTATTCCTGGCTTTTTTGCATGGAAAAATATTGGGACATTCACTATTTCTTTATCCCAGTTCGCAAGATCTAATCCTGCTATGTATTATTAGATGTAAAATTATTAGGGAGCACTTCATTCAGTCTCCATTTTAAAGCCCACAAGCAAGAAAGCCCACGTGCAACCCTGAGCGAACTGGCAGTGAGAAGATTCAGAACCCACCTCTGGAATAGATGTAGAACATATCCACCTCTACTTTAAAAAAATGTTTAGAATATGTGCTAAGATAATAACAGTCTCCAAAATGACAGCATTTAAGAAAAACAAACAAAAATGCATCAGGAATAATTGTGTGTAATGTTTATATATATATATATATATACTGTATGATTTGGTGAAGGCAAAAGGTGTATCTGAATTATTCCTGGCCTTTTTGCATATGACAAATGATGTAGCACTTCATTCACAGGTGAACTTCAAAAGTGTGCTGAATTGAACTTTTCATGATCATACTTATTGATTACTTTTCGCAGATAGAATGGATTTCTGTTTTATAATACGCATACATCCTATGGGGCTTCCATCCAGCCTCTAAAACTGTTTTTCTCCAGAATGGTAAATATAAATAAGAATTCATTTTCAACTAATAATTATCAAACAAAATAGCCTGTAAAAATCTTTCATTGATGTTTGTAGAGTATCCTTTAAAATCTTGTTGCTGAATAAGGTATTATTTTCTTGCCAAATGAGAGAAATGACTAGCCTTTATCTCTTCAGTCCTAAGAGAGCCTTCTTCAAAAATCAATCCATATTGGCACAAAAATATTGGATGTCATCATTATGTGAAACATTTTGGAGGAAAAGTTTGGTTTTAGCAATCCCAGCCACTATAGTTCACTTGCTCACTGCAGTCAAGTGTATTGTCTTTACTAAGCTATAATTGAATAAATATGGTTTGAAGTTATATATTACAAGTGTTTATCAAAAAGGTTGTTGCCTTTTTATTTATCATCCCACTCTCTATTTTTGTTGTGCTGAAAGGTGATGTTACTGTAATCATGCTCATGTTGCATGAGCAGAAAAAGAAAACCAATTACCTTTTGTTTAAGGCTCCCTATTTCTTATTTACATGTATTGATTAACATGCTTCTGTTTATGCTTGGCTAGTTCTAGGAATGTGTGTTGGGTAACAGATTCCTTCAAAACCCTAGAAAGCCCAACACCAAAGAGGAAAGAAGTACACCAACTTATCACAATTATTTTTTTAGCTTGTGTGAGTCATAGTAAAAATGTCTTCTTTATAAAATACTTTAAACGTTGTGACATCCACTTCTCCACCATTATTATAGTGAGTAGTTGCCAAAGTTTTTCCATCTTCATAAATCTGGAAAAGCTTACTTTTTATATTAAAATCAAGTGGGCTTGAAAGAACATTATATTTTTGGAACATGTCCAATACATTAATTCCAACATATAACCTGTTTTACCATCTAGAAGAACCCAAATTAAGATTAACAGCATCTCACAGCATTAGCCTTTTAGCTGGGACTGTCTAGATTTGTAGCTAAGAAACAAGCAGAGGATCATAGGTTTCCAAATAGCAGGAGGAGGAGGAGGAGAAAACATTACCTGATTCTTAGTGATTTTGAGTGGTTTCTGTCAGAAAAAAAGATCATTACTGCCCCAGATTCTTATTTATATGCTTGAGTAATAAATGAACTGGAATTTACATGTGATCTGATTCTGCCTGACATTTTTCAAAGTAAAAACAGAAAAAATAACTATAAAAATATAGCAATAAATACAATGGAAAAAATATGGCAAAGCTAGGCAACCAAAAGCAAAACATACACACTACTCAAAATCCCTAACCAAAAGCCTGGATGGAGAGCCAAGTTTTCTAGTTCCTACATCTAATTTAGTCCATTCTTAGACTTTGTGTTCTTGGATTTATCAAGTTATTATTTATGATAATGTTAAATTTCATTATATTGGCAGATGTTTTCATAATTAAAAATATTGCTATAGCTGTGCAATTATAGAGAGAATCATCATTAAAACTCTTATTTAGCAATGCTGTTGTCAATAGACATATGAAGTGGCAGTTAAATTCTGGTTAAGCTTGAGAAACTAAATAGTTTAAATGGAAGCTTTTCATATTTCCTTGAAATACCTTTCTTTTTTAAGAAAAATTAAATTAAATTTGGGGTCTATATCAGCCTCATCCCGCAATTCTTCAAATATGTTGTACATAGAATCCCTAAGTATACCCAATTCATCCAGAATACCAAAATAGAAGTGAAAGATAATTCAGAATACCTAACATATTTGTGTAAAATGTCATACATATAATACTTTTTCATATCTACCGATATATTCATACCATGATGGCTACAGATTATTTCAGTATATATATATGATTTTACTTTTTCCCCCCTTCCAAGTTCTTGTACCCTTCAACACAATGGGAAAAATTATTGGTGTCCTTGCCATTATTGTAACAAGTGGCCTATGCAAGTTGAGCTATAATTGAAATATTGATTCAAAGGTTAGATATCAAACAGCTGAACTATATATAAACTGAGTCCTTGTTATTTCAGCAATATACTCCAGAGGGTTGAATACATTTCTGGATCACTGTGCAGTAAGTGGCACAGATAACAGCAGACAAGAATCTATATAATCCTTTGCTGGTCACTGTCTCTCCTGTGGGTAGAATAACTTATTGGTTCATGGAAAAGAACTTAGAACATAACCAAAAAAATCCTGGGATTATATAATACAAATTATGACTAATAATTATCTAACAAATATAATCATAAGTGAATGATAACATTAATATTTTGTCCATATCTTTATAACATAGATGAGATTAATTTTTGTTTTAGTATATTATGCTTTATTTCTTTTAAATTGGTTTTTTTTAATTAGTAACATATTAAAAATAAATAGTAACAGAAAAACTGCTTAGGATGGCAAAGAATGCTGCAATATCTGCAAAAAAATGTATATATTTGTATAAAACTTACCTTAGTTTTCCTCACTCTTCCAAGTTTTCTGGGGCAACTTCCTAATATGCAAGGATCTCTCTCCCATAATTCCCAACCAACTGGAGAAGATTTTGGAAACTGTAGCCTCTATCTGAAGCATCCTTGGATAGTAAGACTAACAAGCATCATAAAATCCCATTTTCACAATAATTTTCTGAGAAACATGTACCATATGTATTGAATATATAGTATCAGATATATAAACCTAGAAAATGTAACAGAAAATCCTAGCATATGTTTTAGACAGATTTATCACCTAATATGTATTTCTCAATGCTGCTGCTTTCTATGTGACAATCTAATTTTATAAGCTGTTGATGACATTTCATGGTCACAATAAAGGCGGGGAAAAATAAAGTAGATGGATGCCACTTAACTGTAAATCTAGGCACTATAAAACTGGAATAGCAACTAATTTTTAAAGATATTTCATTTACTGTTTACTCATTCAAATAACATCATTTTAAGAATCTCTCTTCTCTGCTGTAGTGATTCATAATTTCCTAGGAGGCTGTGAATAACAGCTGGGATGGTCATTCAGAAGCATTCTGAATTTTTACAACATGTAATAGTCTTCCTTAATGGATTTCAAAAAGACTGTAAACCAATAAATTAATGATGAGAATTTTCTTCTGAGAGTAAGATCTAAAATTTCTTGCACTATCAGGAGCCATCAAGAAGTCCATTGAGCACATAATCTTTTTTGTTCCCCAGGACTAGCACTTTGGGGAAAGAGTGAAATGACCAGTGGCAATTTGTCCTACCCTCAGAAAATGGTCCTCAGTCACGTTTCCAGCCTTCTCTCTTACCTTTTACAAAAGAAAATTGTTATATTAGATCAGGGATCAGCAACCTTAAACCATCAAAGAGCCACAAAGGTCCTAACAGGAAGCCCCCCGTTCAATTCTGGAGCCGACTGGAAGTCTGGTTCCCTTACCATAGAGTGTCCTCCTAGCGCTGCATCCTTTTTCCTCTACCTGTCCTAAATGAAAGCCCTATCAATTGTGGAGATGATCAGAAAACCCGCCCCTTGCCATAGAGTCTCTTCCTGGTGCGCCGTGTTTTTCCTCCCCCTAACCGGAGGCTCCTCTCAAAATTGTGGCGGCAACAGGGAGCCACAGCAGAGGAATGAAAGAGCCACATGCAGCTCCAGAGCCATGGGTTGCTGACCCCTGTATTAGATGAAATCTAGAAGCAATATAGATCCCAGGATGACAAATAATATGGAGTAGAGGGACCTAGAAGAACAGATCATGCATCCATGTGGTCCCCAGAGCCTGTCTGACTACAAACATGGGAAAACAACACTTTAATTCCTTGCCATTGGCAGTCTCCTTTGTTACTTGCAAAAGTTGGGATAGGCTTCTGTGGCACTGCATTGCTGGTGCTGAAGCCATTGCCACCTACTGCAAGTTCCACGGGAGGTTGTAGAAGAGGCTTTGGGAAAATAAGGAGAAACACAAAGCAAGAGAGCCATTTAAATAAGGGTGCCACGTTGCTTTGCACAGCAGCTTTGAGGATTTGCTTTGGTTTACGTTTCATCAAACAAAGCTCTCCTTCAAAAATTTGTCCTAGTTTATATCCCACTTTTCTTCTAAGAGTTCATGGTAGCTAGGGAGAAGTAAATTTGATTGAAAGATAGTAATTGGCTCAAAGTCACTCAATTAACTTCCATGTCTGAGGATGAGCTTACGTTGTCACTCCCTGTCCTAATCCAAGACTGTACGGCTTTTCTCATTTTGAGATGGAAAATGCAGAAAACCTATAGCCTTAAATGAGTCTTAACACAGAAAAAAAATCTATCTATCTATCTATCTATCTATCTATCTATCTATCTATCTATCTATCTATCTATCTATCTATC